>JAKMXC010000665.1:0-29818 GCA_025328345.1 Colletotrichum sp. SAR11_59
GGGCCACCGCCAAGGGGGCAAAATGAAACTGGGTCCGGGCCGCTCCTTGCCAATTTTTTAAACACGGGCCCGGGGGCGTTTTTAAAAAAAAAAAAAAAAAAAAAAAAAAAAAGACGAAAGACGGATTGTCGATTTCGGTTGGTCGCGCGATGGGATTGGGCCGCCCCGTGATTTTAAAATTGGTGCGGGTGGGCGCTGCGAGAGGGAGAGAAAGAGAGGCCTGGGTCTCAATATTGCCGCTTGCTTGCTGTTGCTGCACCGAGAATGAGGTGAGGGTGAGGTAGCCCGGCGGCGAAGAGTGGGTGTCGAGGTAGGTAGGTACCTTACGCGGGTAGGTACGCGGGCGGGTTCTTTTTGTTCGTGGACGGTCCAGAAGGGTGCCTGAGCTTTTTGAGCTTTTTACAGTGCGGCGCCGCCCTGCGATTGGATGTCCGTCGGGCTATTCGGGAGGTAGCGCTCCGCCAGCAGCAGTACGGATACCTAGCAAACGGCCAGAAGCCTATTTGCTACGTCACTCCTTGCTAATGAGATGCTAATAAGCTGTTGTTGTTCCTTTGTGTGTTTGAATCCCGGAGATATGGGAAACAAAGAACACTGTGGATGGGAGTCCAGTCTCTTCAGGGCGAGGAGGGGATTCGCTGAAGGAGGGGGACGGGTAGAGACCGAGGGGGAGGAGGATGAGGAGAGGAAGAGAAGAAGAAGAAGAGGCTTGAGCAGAGGGGAAAAGGATGTGAGGGAAGGGCCGAGAATTAAGATGACGGCCGATGAGGAAAAAAAAACAATAACGAGAAAGGTCCACGATGAAGGAAAATTACCGCGCTGGCGGGCTTTGCTTTGAAGCCGCGACAAGAAAGGGTACTGCCCAAGTACATTTTCTATGGAATCTACACCTAAACGGTACTTCTCGATTTACCTTGAGGCAAGATCAAGTCATGATTAATGGGGACTGCTACCTCTGGCTGCTGTTCCTCTAGCGCGTTCGATCAATTTTGATGATCGACTTCGACACGACTGATTCCTTCCCACCCCTGCTGGTCTCCCGAGAGGTCCGGGTTGGCCGCTGCTCGACTTGCACGGACTGGCCCTGTAACTGCGTGCTGCTCTTTGCTGCAAGCAGCCCTCGCTTCAGCTGCTGTCTGCCTCTTCTCTGATCCATGTCGGTGTTGAAGGCATTCATTCCTCCTGTCTCAATCGTCCTCTTAGCCTCCGGTCTGGGCCCCATCCAGTCTCTTGCTTGTGCCAATTCATCCATGCAACTCTGGACGACCAGCAACCGCAAAGTCCAACCACACGCACCACCCTGTGAGCTCCCCCTGTCCAACCAGCAGAGCCCAATTTGCCCCCCGTCCGTCAAGCATCAAGCAAAGCTGGCAAGCCTGGCAACTCTGTTTCCTCCCCTTGAATGATGAATAGCAAAAGAAGAAAAAGAATAGTTGGTCGGCCTCATGTTGTTCTCGCCCAATATCAGGACCCTCTGTGGGACTCAATGCAACGGCGGGAATCCTTGTCGGGCAAAACTCATGACCTGAGCACACAACAAGCGGCCCTGTTCTGCCCGTAGCTTAATCCACTGCCGCCTCTCCGACCCAGCAGAGGGCCAGCAGAGGTGATCTCGGCTGTTGGGCAAATCCCGTCTGTCCCCGGCGCGTTACTGCTCTCGGCAGCCATGTCACCGTATCACGCGCGGGAAATAGGGGGAGGGGCGGCCAACCACCACCCACGCCTGGCCTTGATCTGACAGGCTGCCCGGACGACACGGCCGAGACGGACGCAGCGGATCAAAGACTGCTGACTGAGACCGACCGACACCCCCGGACAAAACCAACCAACCCATGGAGCCACAACATGACGGACTTCGGGCCCCGTTGCTCCTTCTTTCCTGTCGCTCCCGCTTCTATCTAGGCAAGGTAGTAATAAAGTAAGGTAGGCATCATCGTCGGCATCAAAGAGCACTAGTCAGTTCTCCGGATGCCATGGCAAGACCCAAACGTCAGCGGCACCGGCGCAATCTGTAAATGCTTGCTTGCAACCAACATCTCACATGGTGCCGGCCCTAATGCAGCCTCGCAGAACACCCTGCTACCTTACCAAGGTCCCTATGGTGTGCATGACGGGAAGAAAGCTGAGCTAACAAGAGCTTCCACCACTCTGAAGTCAGACCACTCGTCGCGAACCACACAGCAAGACCCCGTTCTTCCGCTCTGTTCTGTAGCCTTGAACGGCCCGCAAGTAGACTAAACGTCCAAGTTCACGATTCCTTTCCGTGGCCGCACTATCCATGGCTGCGACTTCAGCAGCGCCAATCAGCCTTGCTTAGCCAGCATGGCAAGTTCGTCATGGGACCTCCCTGCTCGTCTCTGCCGCCAAACCGCCCTCTCTTATTCAACACACCGTCCGATGCCTCCGCGGGAAGGAGGGGTGTGGAAGAAAGTGACGTTCTTCACCAAAATAATTCATACTCGTCGTGTGTCTGCTCAGCAATGCGCCCAGCGCAGTGTTACACTACTAGTGTTCTCTACTCTGTGCCGTCTCTGCCCAACTCAATGCTGTCCGTCAGTCTCTCCACCACCAAGTGCCCTTGTATGCATCGTCTGCCCTGCCTCGCCAGGCCTCACCGACCACACGAGAGCAGAGTTGATCCTGGCAATTGAGGGCTGTTAGATGAACGACGCGCGAGCCACGATCCACGTCTTTACACGCAGCATCAAGGATGTGCAGGTTGTTTGTGCGCAGGTACGGCTATGGAAAAACCCAGGGCGCGCACAAACTTGACGATGGGGACAGCAAGCCATTGTCGAGTAAAAGGGTGACTGAACAAGCGACAATGGAGCGAGGGCCGCTCGGATCGTCAGCTGATGAATTGTCGAACGAACGCGGGCCCGAAAGACTGTCTCAACATCGTCGCATGGCATCAACTCGACCGTTGAGAGTTTTTCTTTCCCCGGGTTCGCACGAGGTTGCAGCCAGACCTACTAACGACATTGCTTTCTGCAATGTTTTTCTGCAGTGTCCTTTCTTCTTCCACAACCCCTTCAATCTGTTGCTCATCTTACACAACACAGGAGAGAAATACCACTACTGCTGTATTGTACCACCACCCTCGGCCCCTCATCTCCAAATCTCGATTGCCCCTCGATGCGATGCTGCCCGCCTTGCCACAGATGAGAGAGATCATGATACTGCCCCGGAACCCTCGGCGCAGCCAATGACAAAAGCCCAGTTTGCAGTGTTGGTCGTGTTTACTTTGTCAAGCTGTGGGTAGGTGTGTGTGTGAGCTGTCACTGCGACCCCGGATTACAGGCTTCTACCCAGCAGCATGGGGCATACTGAGACGTTTCCCAGGGCCGCTTTGGCGCCGTTATCGATAGGGGCCGCCTGGAATTCGATCGCAGCTATCGGGCATCGAGCCCGTTGAGACGAATCGAGGCGGGGGAGGGGAGGACGCATGGCAATGCCATAGAGCGCACCAGCCACAGGGCGAGATGAGCGTGGCTTTGCTTCCTGCTAGTCTGCAATGCCATGAACGCCTCACTCGAGCTGTCCCGGCCGAGGTCTTGGGCGAGGCGTGCCTTACATTTGCATGGGCTAGCATGCCTCTCTAATTAATTATGTGCGTAGGTGAATGTGTATCGTCGGGTGTGCTTGTCAAACTGGACTGCGCAGTAACTCGGGTGCCTTACCTAAGGTAAGACAGCACTAACACGAGCATCTGCAGGTACTGAGCACTGTTCATCACGGTCCCCCTCCGATGTCCACCGCGGAATTGACGCACCTAAGTACCTTACCTCCAGAGGCAGAGAGGTTCATGAACCGGAGCAAAAGCCACCGCCCGAGCTCCAATGCGAAACAGCATTCCAGCCAGCTGAACAGGCTGCTCTGCTCTGCTCTGCACTGCATCCCCTTTCCTAGGCGAGGAACAGGAACGCGGGCTCGTTCGTGGTGGACGATCCCTCAGATTTCCCCCCACCCCCGGACTCCGGCGTGCTCTTTCTTTCTGGGGGTTGCGTGCCTGCCTCAACCCTTTTTTCGGAATCGTCCCTCGGAATCTGACCCGTCGGATTGCGACGGCACAATTTCCATTCTCTCTCACTCCCCGTCTCCCGTCCTGCTGCTCCCTCCACCTCCGGAATCGCAGAGCAACACTTTTTTTTTCTTTTTTTCCCACCGCCGACCTTCTTTACCCAACGACCCGTTGTAGGTGATACGGACAGCCCAGGAGCTTCGTCGTCTCGAAGCACGTCCAGTCCAGCGAGTAAATTAATCACCCAATTCGTCCCATATCTCTTCGGCTACGATAACCATCATGACCATCACCAGCGTCACACGCAACGAGCTCTGGAGGCACCCGGACCCCACCTCGACTCCCATGTGGGCGTTCCTGCTCAAGGTCAACTCAAAGTACGGCCTCCAGCTGAACGACTATCCCGGTCTCTACAAGTGGTCCATTGAGAATGTTGCCGAGTTCTGGGAGGAGGTCTGGCACTTTGTCGGCATCACTGCCTCGACCCCCTTCGACAAGGTACGCCGGACCACTCGCTCCGTCCATCACACATCATCCAAAACCGAAAAGAGCCCAGCTTCAACCTCCTATTGCCCACTGCTTCACCCTGCTTGGTACGCCATGACATATCCCAATACCAACGATATCAATGGGAGACCGTCCAGCGTGTGAGATGTGGTGTGAGAGCACCATGAAGATCCAAACTCTACTCTCTCGCCCCTATGCGCGCAAGTGCCAGCAAGAGGAGCAACAGCGGAGATGAGGACGCCGAATCGTCGATGTCAAACCCTCGCCACCAGTGTCTTGAACCCTCGTCAGAAGCTCCCCTCATCAAGAAACCTTGGGTGCAAGCTCCAGCAAAAGCAGAAAGCTCTGCGTTTTCCAGCACTCCCCCTCATCTGCATAACGAACATCCCATCCTTCTCGAGTCATGCCATACTCTCAATCTCGCCCAAGCTTTTCGCCGCCCAAGATGATCAAATCATCATGGGAACTTGCCGAAATCCCATTCCAGACGCTGATCTTGTCCGCAGGTCCTCCCTCCCAATGCGCCCATGTACCCCCGACCGGACTTCTTCTCCGGCTCCCGTCTCAACTTCGCCGAGAACCTCCTCTTCCCCGCAAACACCCCGATCGACCCCACCGCCGTCGCAACAATCACAACCACCGAACTCGGCCCCTCAGTCTCCACAACCTGGGCCGACCTCCGCGACTCCGTCCGCCGCTGCTCCGCCGCCCTCCGCGCCCACGGCCTCGGCCCCAACGACATCGTCGCCGGCTTCGTCTCCAACCACCACCAGGCCCTCGTAGCCTCCCTCTCCGCCGCCGCCATCGGCGCCATCTGGACCGGCATCAGCCCGGACAACGGCGTCAGCGCCGTCCTCGACCGCCTCGCCCAGATCTCCCCCAAGGTCCTGTTCGCGGACAATGGCACCGTCTACAACGGCAAGGAGTGGAGCAGCACCGACAAGACGGAAGAGATCGTCAGGGCCCTCGCGCCCAAGGGCCTCGAGTACGTCGTCGTCATCAACAACGTCGCCTGCGACCTCGGCATGAACGGCCTCAAGACGACCGGCGTCGCCGCCGAGGAGTACACCTCCTTCCTCGCATCCGCGCCCAACGTCCCGCTCCACTTCGAGCAGCTCCCGCCCTCTCACCCCCTCTACATCCTCTACTCCTCCGGCACGACCGGCCTACCCAAGGCCATCGTCCACACCGCCCTCGGCACCCTCATCCAGCACAAGAAGGAGCACCTCCTCCAGGGCTCCGTCACCTCCCGCTCCCGCATGCTCTACTACACCACCACCTCCTGGATGATGTGGCACTGGTCCGTCTCCGCCCTCGCCGTCGGCGCCACCCTCGTCCTCTACTCCGGCTCCCCCTTCAAGCCCGACGGCCACCTCTCACTCTCGCGCCTCCTCTCCTCCCTCCGCGTCACCCACTTCGGCACCTCCGCCGCCTACCTCACCGCCCTCGAGGCCGCCCAGGTCTACCCCGTCAACGAGCCCGGCATCGACCTCTCCGCCCTCGAGGCCATCTACTCCACCGCCTCCCCCCTGCCGCCCTCCACCTTCTCCTTCGTCTACAAAGCCTTCCCCGCCACTGTCAACCTCGCCAGCATCACCGGCGGCACCGACATCATCTCCCTCTTCGGCGCCCCGTGCCCGCTCCTCCCCGTCCGCGTCGGCGAGATCCAGTGCGCCGGTCTCGGCATGGCCATCCGCGCCGTCGACTCCCTCTCCGGCGGCACCCTCCCGGACCCCTCCCATCCGGGCGACCTCGTCTGCGTCCGCCCCTTCCCCTGCCAGCCGCTCACCTTCTTCGGCCCCGGCGGCGACGACAAGTACCGCGCCGCCTACTTCGACCGCTTCGCCGACATCTGCGACGCCCAGGGCGCCGTCTGGCACCACGGCGACTTCGTCAAGATCCCCAACCCGGCCACCGGCTCGCTCGTCATGCTCGGCCGCTCCGACGGCGTCCTCAAGCCCGCCGGCGTGCGTTTTGGGTCTGCCGAGATCTACAACATCCTCACCCGCTTCTTCCCCGCCGAGGTCGAGGACGCCGTCTGCGTCGGCCGCCGCCGCGCCACCGACTCGGACGAGACGGTCTGCCTCTTCGTCGTGCCCGCGGCCGGGCAGACGTTCGACGACGAGCTGAGGGCAAAGATCAAGAGCGTCATCCGCAGGGAGCTGAGCCCCAGACACGTCCCCGGAGTCGTGGAGGAGTGCGGCGGCGGCATCCCCAAGACGGGCAACGGGAAGAAGTAAGTTTGTCTCTTTTCTTTCTCACTCACTCGAATTTTGGTTTTGACTAACACGCTGCGCAGGATCGAAGTCGCCGTCAAGCAGATCCTCTCCGGCATGAACATCAAGACCAACGCCTCCGTCGCGAACCCCGAGGCGCTGGAATGGTTCCGCGCGTGGGCCGCGGCGAATTAATCACCTAATATTGTGTTTTCGTTGTTGCCCCTATTGGGCCGGTTGGTGGTGACGAGGTCTCTCATACATGCGGCCATGTGGAGAGAGAGTGTGAGAGGGAAAGATTGGCCGCGTGATCACCGCCCTGCTGCATCCCCCCCCCATCCATCTTGCGCGTGGGGGGTTCACTTGCCAAAATGAGAGTGGGTGGGCCGCTGCAAAGACGGGCAGCGCGACCCCCACGCGCCGCCTGGCCCTATCTGCCCATCTCCTCCAGCCTGTCTCTTTCTTTTTGCGCTTTTCGGAACGGCCCGACGGGGGGCGGGGGGAGAGGAGATATACATGCGTGCGTCCACTAGTGCTTCTGGATCCGATCGTTCGGGTTCGCAGGTGGAGGATAAGCCAGTCAGAAGAGGGGAGGGTGTGAGTTTAGAGTCCACCATGAGTCTTGTCCTTTTTATTTTCGACTACATCTCTTCATGTTGCGGCCTTGCCTTGGGAATCTAGATGGCATTTCTTATGGTTACTGGTGATAGAATGTGTCGGCCTGGACTTGAGACCGGGAACACTGTAATACAGGATAGAGGCTGTTGGTTGGTTGGAATCTTGGTTACATGAAATTGAACGTCATGATGATATCAGGATATTGGACGGTTTTCGTGGAACCATCGTGAACTGACGTTGCTCAAGATCATCACAGATTCGGAAAAGGACTGCTATCACGCGAGATGAAGAACACTACATCGAGAAACATATTGAACATGGAATATTGATATTGATAAAAAGTCGGCCATCTCTGTGACCAGGCTAGTCATGACGATAATCATACCCATTAACTCCTATTATGATGCATTCGTCCATGCAGGGGGGACAGTGCCCTCTCTTGCTTTTTGTCTTCCTTCTCTTCCCATGCTTTGTTTTCTTTCCTCTTCTCACCACCCATGCGTGTATCCCAGCCATTAAACGAACCCCCAGTAATTTCAGTATCCTATATCATGCAAACAGAAAAACAGAGTTGCGCCGATTCTAGAGTCCCAAAAGGGAGCCTCTATTGGATCTTGGACATACGCTTGGCCATGCTGTGAAGGAGTTAGTCAACTGTCTCGTGGTTCGCGTTTCATAGTGGTAACTTACAAGTCGTAGAAAGCAAACTGGCTAGGCTGGCTGCCAAACTGGTAGACAAACCTCGAGGCGAGGTAGCTGCCGAAGATGGCGCGCAGGTAAGAGTCGGGGACGCGCTCGATGATGGTGTCGAGACCAATCTTCTCGATGAGGAGGTTGGGGAGGGCGTCCTGGAGAACGGAGCGGCGGATCTGCTCGTTCTTCCAGAGGTCGGAGTGCTGAAGCTCCTCGTCCAGGGTGGTGATGGCGTTGGACAGGTTGTCGGACAGGATGCTGCGGGGAGTGCCAGTCTCCTCGTGCTCGCGCCAGATGGCCTCGAACTCGAGACGGGCGTTCTCGCAGATCTTCTCCTGGACGGACTTGACGTAGTCCTGGTAGAATTGAGGAGCCTGGCCCTTGGCGTCGTGGCACATGTGCTTGAGGAAGTTCTCGTCGTCGAAAGCCAACGAGGCGAGAACCTCAAGGGAGGAAGAGGTGACACCACCCTTGTTGGCACTGGCGTCTTTGTACAATATGCAGCCGGCTTCCTCGAGGCGGAGCTTGGCGTCCTGGGTGATGAACAGGTTGGCGCCCTCCACCAGATAGGGGATCGTGGACTTGCCATCCTTGATAATCTTGTTAACGGAAATCAGGTCAATCGACTCGGGGCGACCACCGCAGGGAACGAAGCAGTCGGTGAGACCAGTGTCACGCAGGTGGTAGGTGTTGCGGAAGGTAGTGCCGTTGGAGATGAACTCGCCAGTAGGCAGGTTGATGTTGCTGTCATCACAGAGAATGCGGTATCCGTCCTTGGAAAGCTTGGACATGTCAAAGTTGTTGATCATGGCACGAGCCTTGGCCAGGCGCAGAAGCTCCTCCTTGTCGAGTCCGTTGGGGTCAACGAGGACACCGGATCCGTCGACAATGGAAGTGTACTTCTCGTTGCTGAGGAGGATCTCGTTGCTACCCAGGTCACCGTCGGGGCCACCGGTCTGCATCTTCCTGACCGTTGAGGGGTCAAGGTTGAGCTTGCGGTAGATGCCCTTGACGTACTCACGGACGGACAGGGTGGTCATGCCGTAAGTGTCGTGGGGAATACCACCAAGCTTGGGCGACTTGCCGGTGAAGAACGACTTCCACCAGGGTGCGCCGCGAGAGCGGGCGTGGTGAGTAGCCCAGTTGACAAGCTCTGCCGTGTTCTCGTCAGGACCCATGAAGAGGATCTCCTCCTTGCCGTACAAATCCACAATAGGGTTCTTAATGCCGGGGGAAGAGGCAGGCAGCAGGAGGTCGAGGATACTGTCGATGTACTTCTCGAAAGCCTCCTCAGCGCGGTCCTGCATCTTGGGGTCGAGAAGAATGACACCCTTGGAACCACCCTCGGGAATGTCCTTGTTCTTGCGCTGCTGAGTGCTGGCAAGACCGTAGTTCTCATCGAAGAGGTTGCGGGCGTTGATGCTGTAGGCCTCCTTGCTGCGGGACTTGACGATACGGATACCACCACGAGCGATATCCTTAAATCGGAGGTGGAAACCACGGGACTCGGCGCCAATGACCAGGAACATGCCGTAGAGACGCTTGGGGTACTCGATCTCGGGGAGGAAAGAGGGGTCCAGGCGGAAACTCAAGGCGACCTTGGTGGGAGTGAAGTAGTTGGTCTTCAGGATGGCATTGTTGAAGACGCGGAAGGCAGTCATGACCATCTCCTCGTGCTCGTTGGAGACATCACGAGTGATGCGCTCCTTGAGCTTAGCATCGGACAGAACCTCGATGGCGGGGGTGGGGGCGATAAAGTGACGGTCGAAGTCGGGGCCGACAGCAAGGTGCACCGAGGCGAAGGAAGCATACAAAATCCGGACGAGGCCAGGGTAGGACTGAATGATCTCCAGGATGTAGTCGGGAGTGAAGGTTTCCGTCCTCAGGCGGCGCTTCAGCTTGGACAGGAGAGCGGTCTGGGTCGGGTTGTTCTGGTCCAGAATTTGGGACAGAGAAACGTACTCGGAACCCAGACGGTTCAGGAAGTGTTGGATAAAGACCCAGACGCAGTGTCCGTAGACGGTCTCCTGGAGGGAGAGCTCGCCAGTGGTGAAGAGCGAGTGCAGCTTGTTCTGAGGCAAGCAGTACAGGAGAGAAATCTCCTTGGTGATCTGGTGGATGGACTGGTCCAGAGGAGGGAAGTTGCCCTCGATGTTCATAGCAGGTCGAAGGTAAATACTCATAACGGTGATACCGTTCGCGAACTGCTCGACGTACTTTCTGGAGCTGGTGACACCGTAGTAGTGGTACAGGTCAGAGAGGGCAGAGAAAAGGCCACGGGCCGTGCGAGAGCGGAAGGCAATAACAAGGCGCTTCTCGGCAGAGCCCTCAATGTCGAAGACCTCGATGACTGGGCCGGTTCTGTTGACGGCAAGCTCGATGATCTCCTGGTAGATCTGCTTGGTGTTGTTGGTGGCCTTCTGGAGGAAACCGTGGTCGGCAATGACCTCGAGACGGGTCTCGTTAGGGTCCGTCGTCTCGGGGCTCTGCTTGAAGAGGCACTGGTAGACGAAGTAGCAGCGGAGGGTGGCCTTGGATGCGGGCGATGCGCCCAAAACACCAGGAGAGCGGAAGGTCTCGACGCGGAACTTAGTCTTGCCAACGTGGTCCAGGTACTTGGCCTCGAGTCTCTGCTCGTATCGCGGGCCGCCGATCGAAGTCTTGCCGGGCTCGCTCGTGTCGATGTAGATGGCGTGGTCTGGGGCCTCCATGTCGAGTCTGATCTCCTCGCGCTTGTCCTCGCGCGCGAACGCGGCAACCTTTGCGGCGTACAGGGAGGTAATCTGGCTGGCAATGACCTCGGGGCTCTCGATCTTGAAGTAGACATCGTCGATGCCAAGCTCGTCGTAGAACCACGTCACTTGCTCATCGACGAGGACCTCGGGAATCCAGCCGTTAGTCTTGAGAAGCCCACGGACTAACACGCAAGTCAGCATCACTCAATAGCTATTGTTTACTCGAAGCTCAGGACTTACCCTGGTCCATCTGCTCGAGCTTGCCGACGAAGGTGGGCGCAACGTAGCCGACTGTCGCGGAGCGCAGGACTCTGTGTCCGTTGCCGTTGGCGCGAGCAGTCATGGGAACGCTGAAATGTGTGGGTTGGGGAGAGGGGCCGCGGCTGCTCTCTGCTGAGTCGGCCTGGACCTGACCCAGCATCTTGTTGCGAGGGGGGGCGGCGGTCGCCATGATGTCGCCTATTTCCTCGGTGGGAGAGATATCCTCGTAATTAGGAAACCTGTCCATGGTAGGAAGGTCAGTATTGACGTTTAAGGCCAACATGGTGTGTGTAGGCGTTGTATCAAAGCAGCATGGGATCGGGGTGTGGTGGGAGAGGATTGGGTTTGACGGGATGACGAGAGGGAAGCCGAGCAGAAGGGGCGGCGACCCAAAGGTCTAAGTAGCCGGCCCAACAACGACCCAACGAAGCATCGCAGCAACCAGGAGAGTTACATGATGAGAGTGAGTCAGCCTCGGACTGGCTGGCAGCACAGAACAGCTCAGCTCTTGGAGCGCCCGTAGCAAAAACCGGGATCGGTAGTGGCTCGTGTGATCTAGAGCAGGCTTTCTTCTCTAGAAGGCGGCTGGGAATGGAACCGAGCTGTCTAGGTGCAGGTACAGGCGCAGGCGCAAGTGTAGGTGAAGGTGCAAGGTGCTATCTCTCAGGGAAACGCAGGAATCGAGAGAGCAACGGGAAGAGCATTGAAGCTTCACCGCTGGACGCTCGTACATGGACAAACATGATGTACTGATAAGGCAAATAAAGAAGGGCAAGGGGGTGGGGAGTGGAAATGGGCGATGCGATCAGGAAGAATCCGTGAACGTGGACGGACGTACCTTGCGTCTCGGGAGGCTAGTGCAATGCTGATCCGATTCAAATATACGGGACCAGGTGACAAGCCGGCGCAGAGCTAAGCAATGGGCTCGGATACCTGCTTTTTGCGGTATGTCTGGTTGGTTGGGGGTCGAGAGAAGAATGGGCGAGGAACAGAGACAAAAAGTCGGTTCCGGGGAGGAGTGTAAATATCGCGTAGGGGGTGGTTGTTGGGGATGGTGCACCCGACGACGACTGATGTCAAAGTCTCGGAGAGGCGATCCGGCGGGGCAATTTGCTTGGTCCAGGCAACTTGTTGTCGCTGGATTTTTGCGATGATAAAGAACCGAGAATGTCTCGTTTCCGGGAGCCAATGCAATTGCAGCTCCTTAAAGGGGGGACCCGACGAACGCGAAGACGGGACGAAGGATGAGGTCAGGGGTGAGAGGTGTCGTAGGAGGCACCGAATCTCCAGGCGGCAGAAAAAGCTAGCTTGGAGGGGACGATATATACGTTTTCCGCGTCGACGAGGGAAAGCTACCGCGAGCAAAAGCTACCGCGAGCAAAAGCGCGAGGGAGTTTCCTTGTAAGTCGTAGGTGACGGGTGGTCAGCAGGACCTGATGACTCCCGAGAGAGAGAATCGCAAATTTGGCGTGAGGGCGGTTAAAGTGCGTCAATCGACGTAGGTAATGGGGATCCCGGACAACACAGCCATCCGACCGGCTAGAAGCTGATGTTGATGAATATTGTTGTTGCCGTGGTGGTGGTGGTGACTTTTGATGTGGCGACGCCGAGGGGCACGCGGTGGAGAGATAAGGACCCTTGAAGCTGGGTTCTTGGGTTGGCCAGGTCCAGTCTGCGTTCAGCTGAAAATAGCAGCAGCGGGCGGACACTCGGGACAGAGAGGTGCGGTAGGTACGGCCACAGGGCTGTGAACGCCTTGGGTGTGGACGGACGGAGGCACGGAGAGGCAAGGCAAGGCAAGGCAAGGCAAGGCGAGGGAAGGGGAAACCGAACCTAGGCCGGCGTATGTAAGATGGATGGCGATAAGCGTCAGGGAGAGATAGAGATGGATAGATAGCCCAAGGAGGGAACCTACTGGTGAGGCTTTGAGCTGAAGAAGGAGGAGGTGGGAGATGATGAGGAAAGACAAAGTCGATCAGGAACCAGAGACTCATGATCCAACAGGGCCGGTAGTAGCCTTTATACTCGGGACCTGTTTGAAGACTGACAGAGTGACCTGAGTTACGTATCGTCTGTTTTGCAATGCCATGCCTTTGCTCTGCTAACCCCAGCAAGCCGGACCAGACCAGCAAAGCCAGGTGACTCTCCAAAAAATTGGAGTAGAAGACCAGAAAAAATTGCAATGATTCCCGTGCATTTCTGCCCCCCCAAGGGAAGCACGTTGACTGCATCCTTGCAGCTTCGTGAGCTCCCACGACTCCTTTGGGGACAGAATTCGATCACGATGATGACTTCACCTGCAGCACAAATGGCCAACTATTACCAAATAATTATGGCCTAAGCCGTTTCGAGTAGGCATCAGCCTCAATTAGCGTTTCTGATTGGCTTGTGGTGCTATGTACCTTTTGTAAGTAAGCCCGGTATTCCAGACAGACATCGACAGGTACGGCGAGGGGCAGGTAGGTGAGGTACCTCCAGCTGAGGCACCCTCACCCTCGTCCACAGGGCCACAGGGCAGGCCGCCCGCTGCGAACCGGGGCTGGACTGGCCTGCTGCTGGTACCTGAGCCTCTGCTGAAGCAAATGAGGCCTGGGAGCTGCCACATGGGGCACATCACATGCGCCAATGGAGGGGCACCAAGGAACTACCAAGGGCCCAAACCTCCACTGGGGAGCCCACGATGCCACCGGCCGGTAGGTAAGCACCGTAAGGTATGGAGTACGTACGCGGTACCTTGTTTTTCTCGGTGACGACGACCAAGTCTCCAAGTACCTCGCCTCACCTCGCTGTGTAGACATACCTGTCTACCTAGCAAGACACAGCGGTTTTCACCTCACATCAATGTATTCTTCCAGGACGGATATACGTATCTACCAACACGCATCTTGGCCGGCTATTCGAGGCTCTTCTCTCCACACAGTTTGTTTTTGACTCCTGTTGCAGTTTTTTCGTCCGCTTTCTCTTTCGTTCCCTTGCGTCTGCCACTGTGTGTTTCGTTCGTCCGTCGATGAAGCGTCGGAGCAAGCATCCGACGTTATTCTTGTGAATCCCAGGCTCTTGCCGCCGACACTGCCCAGGTATGTGTACTTACTTCGTTCTCTGAGGGCATTCGCCGTATGTAGGACGGAGGTGGTGGCTAGGGGGTAAGCGCCGCCCGTAACAGAGTTGCAGGCCACTCGCCAACCCGCCCTGCCTTAGCCGGGCCGGTGGGAAAGGGAGACAGAGGTTAATCGTAGATCTTGATGTCAGAAGGCAGATCCCGCCGACACCCAGCCCCAACCCGCTTACACGCCGCCTTTCAACCCGCCTTTTCCAACACGACAACTCACTCACAGAGCAATTCACACACCAGGACAACTCAAGGCATGGCCAGCCTAACTCGGTTCCGCTCGTAGCATCGTTTTCCTCTCACCCCGTCAGAGTCAACTCGTAATTGTCTCTGAAAAAGTCAACAGCAACAAAACCCGGGCAGCCCCAGCCGGCCTCTCCGCCCCGGCCTTCAGTCCTTTGACAGCCAACCCCGTGTACCAAAAAGAAAATTTAATATCTGGTTCCTGTGCGTACCCGGTTATCCGCCCGCTGGGCCCCTCTTCGTAGTCATCATCCCTTATCAGCGTCCGCCCCGAACATCTTCGGCACTGGGTAACCCGCCGTCCGGTGTTCCCTTACATCTCAATGCGCAATGAAAAAAACCTGTATTTCAGAGAATGGTACGTACAGCAAAAATATACACTGTATGGAAACATCCAAAAATTGCGTCTTTTCTAAATTTCATCCAGTTTGCCAACCGTCTCGATGCAACGCAATGCACCAGGGCCATGTCGCGAACACGACAACTAAAGATGTAGGAAACAGTGACAAGACGCGGCGGTACCTCTGTACCTGCTCCTAACATCCCAACTCAGGAACCTTAGGTTACGCAGCCTTGAAGGGCGTCAAACAGCGTCGCGTAACGGGATCCGGGTCCAGAATCCGCAAGTCTCGAGTACCTCCGCCCCGAGTCGGGTTCGGCTGGGCCCTTTTACCGCCTCTTTCGTGTTGCAGCTCAAAACGCCCGCTCGTCAGCGCCGGCCCAGTCTTGACATCCACTGTAGTCTCTTCGTGGCCCCCCAAAATGGACTACCACCCCGGCATGTAGTTGCACTTTGCAAAGAAGTTGGACCGTCTCCAGTGTAAGAGAATCGAGCAATTTAAAAGTAGAAACGTATAGATAGCAGAGAGAAAAAAAGATGTATTCGCAAAAGTACACTTGAATGACACAAGTTAAAGTACACATCAAAATGTAGGTACATGCCTTTTGACCCGTTACGACTCGAGTCGCGGGTTGGACATGCCAAACTCCCCTGTCAAACCAAACCAGCCCAATGACCTCTACAACAAGTCCACGACCAGCGAAGCAAGCCATGTTCGTCCCTAGTGTTGTTTCCATTAGTGTACGCCTGGGTCCGGAATCCCCAGTTTCCCCAAAAACAACGGAGAGGCGAGGACCAGACCACCTCACAGCAATCAAATCCGAGACCCCTTTTGCGCCCACCTTACCCCAGGTTGTGGGCATCGGACTAACCCCCCAACAAGCTAGGGCCCTTGGGTACGCAGCAGACGGGACGGGGGAAGAGAGAGTAAGAGCAACAACAACACATACAAACACGGTCAAGATCCAGAAAAGACGAAAGGATCACGAGATGGCATATGTTGGGGATGGCCCTGCCCGCGCTGCCACGCCGAATGGCCCGGAAGCGCGGCGGCTGACCCCACAAACCCCGCCTAACCATGGCGGCGTTGGTCTCTCCAAGAGGCGTACACTTGTTGATGAAGCGTATCCGTAGGATGCCAGTTTCCATTACCCCCAGATTACTTGATCGTGCAGCATTCGAGGGGCCACGGGACAGACCGACTTGGCCCCGTTGGGGGACGACGACTCTGGGATGACAAGCCCCTATCTAGGTAAGGCAGGCATTGATACCAAGTTGACCCAGGCTTCTTTCTTGAAGTCCCGAAATCCCCTTTCTCCCTTCCCCAGTTTCTTGGCCCCGTGGTACTAGCAACTAGGTACCGCGAAGGCGCGATGAATGGGAGATATTTGCACTGGCACCAAGGGAAGTCTGGCCCAGCCGGCCGGGGCCCCGACCATCGAGGTCCCCGCGAACCCGCATCGCCATTACCAAATGGAAAAGCCATTGTAAAACACTGCCGGTGTCTGACCCCTCGTCACGCGCTCTGGCAAGGCCTTTTGTTTCGTCCAAAAAAGAATGAAAAATTTACTGTCCACGAACATGCTCGGGGTTGTGTCGCCGCCGCCGCCGCCGCCGTCACCTGCGGGCTTGCGTACTAATCACCGGTGGTGGATGTTGTTATGGGAGTTTGGATGTCGTCTTCGGCGGGTTGGTGTGTCTTCGCATTCCATTGAACACGGCCAACGCAACACACAAAACAATGGGGTATGCGGCGTTGGTGGCTTGCTCACCCCCTACCTTTGACAACTCTCGTTGTTCCTGTCCCGCATAATCCACAAGTTACTTGAAATGGAAGAGACAACGTCGACTTGATCTCCCGTTTCGAAAAGCTCAAGGCCAACCACGAATGGGTGTCTAGTCTAGGTGCGATATGCAAGCACCTGTTTCTGCCAGGCTCTTCACCGTACCTGATTGACAAACACGGGATCTACATACATCCCCTACCGAGCACAAGCCTGGGCTCGCTCCAGGTTCTAGAATACTTCACCTTGAGCTGAGCTGAGCTGTGGACAGCTCCCGTGATGTAACTTCGTACATTGCTTCCCCCGTTGCTGCCGTCGCCGCCGCCACTGGCTGGGTGCTGCTAATTTTACCCCAACCGCCGTTCCGAAAGCAGACAACGGGCTGGCGCTGGCTGATGACCCCCCTGCACCGCCACAAGGGGGGGCCGGGAAAAACTCAGATCGTCACTTGTGCATTCTGCTCTCCCCCAGGTTTTTTCTCTGCTCGGTTTCTCCTCGTTGCCCTTGATGCCGGAGCATTTTCTTCTGGAAACGAGGTCACGATGCCTCAAAGTAATTTCCTGCCGTCAGGGTTGTTGGGCCATGGCATCATTCCAGCTCCAGGTCACGATGGAGAGGCACTGGGCATGGGAGTTGCGGTCCCCGGGGTTCCACGCACACCGTCTTTGTCCAGAGTGACTCAAAGCATCCCTACGGGAAACAGAAAGAAAGATAAAAACTCACGATACTTTGGGCCGTGGTCACAACATACGTGTCCTCCCCCAGTCGCCCCCCGCGGTGAGTTCGGTTGAGGAGTTGCAATGCCGTTGCAGGAATTGCGGCATCGTAGTCCGCATTACTGCCGGCCGCGGGATTACGTATCCATGCAGCAATCGCTCCCAACCATTACCTTCCATCTTCCATTGCCTTCTCGTTTTCAAGACGGGAAAGTGAGGCCTCCTCCTTCTTCTCTTCTGCATCCCAACGGGCGCTCTCTGCCGCATCAGTTCCGATGAGGAATGGTCTTCTGTGATCCGTCACTTACCATTGCTCACCTTGGGAGCAACATGTTTCCTGGGAGAAAAGAAACCACTCACTCACCCGGCAGTTGCAACTTGATAAAGGGCCAAAATGGCTCGTCCAAATCGAGTAACCCAATAGGCCATTTACGCCGTTCACGCCTGTTGTCCGTATGTCCCTCGAGGAGGCCTCTGCAAACTCAATCGACGTCCCGTTTGACTGAATGTCCAGCTGCTCGACTAACTTCGCACATCATCTTGGACGTGTCCGATCCATGCATTCAACCGTCGTCAACCCCGGAAAATATGAAGTAATCAACACAGGCAGAGCCTCCATGTCCCACGGCTAGTTCCCCACTTGAGACTGTCCCAACGTCAAGTTCCAAAGTCCGCTGCTTCCTCCAAACGTGGGTCCCAACACTGGGATACATAGTCCCAAAATTGTATCACAGTCTGCTTTCTTTAGCACATCTCGGGACCAGAATTGATGATGCAAGACCCAAACTGCCCAGCCAGCTCCCTCCGACGGACTACACGTTTGGTGATCCCATTGTGACAATAAGCGTGCGAAGAAACGCCTTGGCTGGTGGGCAGCATCTCACACCCAACCCCCCGGGAGGTGCATGAGACTAGAAAGAAACCCCCCCAAGTGCGCAGATCATCCGGCTCGGGAAAGCCTTCCAAGTTGCGGCCCACCACCCATCACCCGTCACCCCTCCGACGTTGCAGAAACACGGGACGCACAAAAAAGACGTGATCCTGACCCGCGACGGGCGAAGAACACAACAACAGAGACTTGCATTGTCTGGGGAAGCACAAGGCATGGACTGCCTTATCTCATGGGTTCAAATTAATTGATGATACGGGGTATGAAAGGTTCCCTCACTCCCCGGCGCGGTCCAATCTCGAAACGGCACGTTACGGGCTGCTGGCTAGCTTTGCTTCAGGATCTGCAGGTCAGCCCGGCCGATGCGAGCGAGATGCCGTGCCCGTCCCCGGAAGGGCAGCTCGGTCGGGGGTGGGTGAGGATGTGGGCGTCCAGTGTTCCCCAGAATCTCCTTGCCGGCAGGCCGTGATCGCCCGAACATTCGACGGGAGCGGGCTCCTGTTCGTCTGGCCATCCCATCCATCCCGTCCCACCCCGTCACCTTCCCTTTTGCCCTCCCTCCCACCAATCCTCCTCCTGCAGGTCACATCCCCATTCCCCCTCCTCCTCTTCAAATGGCATTCAACCATACCTTAATCTAAGTACCTTCACCTAGAGACATCCCCGCCATCAGCACTACCAAGCAACGCCCTCGTACCTGACGTTTATTACCCCTCCACACTCCTCCACTCGCTTCCCCGTGCCCCAGACTCGCGGACCGTCCAGCCAAGAGACGAGTCAAGCAACCCCGCATGTGGCCAGTTTATGGGGTAATACTGGGGTTTTGAAGGGGTAATGAAAACGCCCATATTTCGTAATTCGAGACTTTTAGCTCAAGCACGCTATTTGGAGATGAGGAAAAAAAAGTTTTTTTCTTGCTGTCACGATGCCGATTGAGAAATGATACAAGAATAATAATCAGGGCAGCGTTTTAGAAGTTGTTTCCAAAGCCAGGTACATGAGGTACAAAGTCCCAAAGTACCGAGTGACAACACCGAGGTACCTACAACAACAAACAACAGCAGGTACAAAGACAAAAACAATCCGACCTTGGATCGTGGATGTTGGGGAGACTTTGCCAACCCAAACCCACTCTGCAAGATTTTTTTGGAGAAAAAGAGGGCCTGGAAGATTCACACGACTTCCATCTCCAACTCTCCCCAAACCCGTAATGTCGTCTCCCGGTGGGACAGCTGATGGGTCTCGGCCGCTTGCTGGTCAGCGTCAGCATCAGCATCAGCACCAGCATTTCCTTCCTCACGCCCTCTCAGATTTGACGCCTGATAGCCAGGCAAAGCGCGCCGCCCGCTTGGCGCAGCCCGTTGTTGTGACCGATGCGGGCAATGCCCTCCTCCTTCACGCCTATCGCGGCCGTAGGTCGACATTCTCGCCCTGCGGTCCTTCTCCCGCGGGAGCAATCAAGGAGAAGTCTTTGTTGAGAGATGGGCGAAGTCACCCGTCATCTCCAGGTCGCGTCGCGAAGCTCTGATGCTGGCACGCGTGGTCTGGGTCCTTCGAAGGCGCTCTCAATCAGAACCGTCAACGTTTGCAAAGACGAGGAGGAACGCATGCCATTTTTCTGCGAGCGTCTTGCGAATCAACTAGCAGTTCCTCTCCAGCTACTCTGATCGAGACAAGGACAACGCTCTTCCCCCGCCGAGAGTTCCTTTGTACAATCATGATGGTGATTTGGACCAGCGCGACATTGACGAGAGAGTGGATGGCGCGAGATCGAGAAGTTTCTCCTCCCAACAGCATCGCTTCTGACGAGGTGCGAAGTTGGCAAAGACTGACAA
Source organism: Colletotrichum sp. SAR11_59 (assembly GCA_025328345.1). NCBI lineage: Eukaryota > Fungi > Ascomycota > Sordariomycetes > Glomerellales > Glomerellaceae > Colletotrichum > Colletotrichum sp. SAR11_59. Next base: position 19,968 of record JAKMXC010000665.1, read on the forward strand.
CAATGGAGAAGTCAACTCTCGAACCGCGAAGCCGCGTTTTGAGCAACCGAACCGGACTTCTCTCATATTATCGAGCCGCATTCCAAAGGCAGTACTGAACGTGGCTGCTGCAGAGCCTTGGCTACCCCCACGTGTATGACAGACGAAGACCGGAGATATCCAACATCAAGTCCCAAGCTGGGATACAGCAGTTCGGCTGAAGAATCTCTTGCGACCTAGTGGTCGGTTCTCGAGGCGGGCACCTGAATGGAAAGAAGAACACATCAATTTCAGAGCCGGGATATGAACCAAAGCTCTCTATCAAAGAGAAGACGCATTCATTGCTCCCGTCTACATACAAAGATGGTAAGTCGCACGTCAGTAAGCAATCCGCAGCCTACTCACGCCGCACAGCAACATCCTCCGAGCATTCTCGAGGACACCTCAGCGACTTCTCTTCCAACTGAACAAGAACCAGATAAGAGAGATCCAAGAACACCAATGGGCCATGCATGCTCTCAAAAATCAGAGCATCTTGTGGTCGTGCCAAGACCAGCTGAACGTGCCAAGCTCGATAGTGAATTGTGGCGTTGGCCAACCCTCAGCTCAAGCCACGCAGGCCTCGAACCTCAAAGACCTCTTTCTTATCGACGAGTCAAACGTTGTGGATATCAACGTGCTCAAAACCCCTCTTTACCCTGTGTTGATCTGATTTAATTTGGTTCTTGTTGATTCTTTCTCTCTGGAGTCTACTCTTGCCCCGTTAGACTCTTGTTATTGCACCTTCAGGAGTGAATGGGTCTGGCCTCACTCGTATCTGTGAGCTTTTACACATCCTCAGAATGGAATACTTCAAAAAGGCCAAGAGCCAAGTCAAAGGTGCGGTCAAGGAGGCCCAGGTCCTGGCACAACAGCTTCAGAGCCAGCATCAGTATTCCCAGCCACAATATCAGCAACAGCAGCCACAGCAAAACAGCTATTCAACGACAACAGCACAATACCCCAACCATCAACAGCAGCCGCCGTATCCGTACTCCAACGGCCATTATGGCAACCCCGGAAACGGTGTAAGCCAGGTCGGATCACCACAGTATCATTACGGAGGGCCGCAACATTCATACCATCATGGACAGCCTATAAACGGGGCACAGGCAGCGATGTCTCCTGGCTACTATCCGCAGCAAATGGGAGCTCCGCAACCAAATGTCACTTACCAAGCGCCGCCACCACCACCAACGGCTCGGCCGCAACCGCAACTAGATCACGGATATCATGGACATCAGGGATATCATGCGGCTCGTCCTGCTCCTCCGCCTCCTCCGCTGCAGTACAACGGCCATGCGGTAACCCAGCAGCCAGGGCATGGCCAGACACAGAATCCTTCGGGTCAGACATTCGATATGACGGCAATGTCTCAGGCCTTAGGTCCAGGTCCAAATCAGAGCCGCGATGCAACACAAGCACAACCCCAGAATCAGCAGCGCCAAGCTCATCCCCAGCAAGATCTGTCGTCGCCGGCGGTCCCTTCGCCCAACGCAGCCGCTCTTTCACCATGCCCTAAGTACGAGATGGCGTCCTTGGAAGTTGTGTCGTTCTACGTGATGAAGGACGAGGTTCTGAACGCACATCAGACATCCCCAGGGAGGAAACGGACGGATTCTGACGCCTTTGCGATCTGCAGCGCTTGCTTTGCTAGCGCAGTCGCATCAACAGGAAATGCCCAGCTCTCTGCATGCTTCCACCAACGAGTGAAAGCAATACCAAAAGACCCCGAGACGCCACGGCAGACCTTTGAGCAGCTCAAGTGTCGATACGCCACCGTGCCGCGCCTGCGAGCGGTCATATCTCAGTTTGGCGGACAGCAGAAGCCACCACACCAAAGCTCGGCGATGATAGACTCTCTGGTACATCTCGCCAAGTCCATTTGCGAACTCGGACCATGTGCCGGGGCAGGGCCGGTCACCGAGGATACGCCATACTACACTTCCAGGGCGCTCGACCAGCTCGCCGTATGCAGCACCTGCTTCGAGCAGTTCTTCCGCGGCACCCCCTTCGAGCGGGAGCTGTACCGCTCCGCGCCCATGTCTGGATTGGGATGCGATGTTCGCGGAATTCGCGGCCACGTCTTCAAGATGCTCGCGCGGGAGCTGGACGCGGGTCCGCAGCGCATGTCGTTCGGCCGCTTCGCAGAAGCTACGCGGTCCCGGCTCGCCATCGGCTGTGCCGGAGAGAACAACCCCATCTGGCCCGCGGAGTCCTCTGCGCCGCACTACAGTTACGAGCCGCACGACCCGAGCAAGGCGGGTGTGTTCTGCGAGGCGTGCTACTGGGACTTTGTCCACGGCACAGCTGTGGACCGGTTCTTCAACAACCGCGTCCGGCTCGACGAGGAGTTTCGCGGCACCATTTCGTGTGACCTTGGGGGTGTGGCTTCGCGGTTTGCTATGCAGTGTGCCGTCAGGTGCGGCGACGACGAGGTCTGGCGCCGTTGCATCTCGAGAAGGGGAACGCTGCCACCGTGTGTTGGACTCAGGGGTGTCGACGAGGAGGATTTGCTAGGCAAGAATGGAGACGACGACTCTGTATGGTATTGCTTGGCAGAACATGCCTCGATCGAAGTCTGCCCTTTTTGTTACAACTCGACGGTAGAGCTGCTCGGGGCCAGCCACCACTTCACGCCAATCACCCGTCCTCTGTCCCCCGGCGTTGTACGGTTCTGCTTTCTATCGAACCCAGCAGACCACGATGCCGACACTTCGGACAGCGCCAATTTCGAGAACACGCTGGTCTGGCGCGGGCTCATTCTGCGGCGATGGCTGCACCAAGGCTTTGACTCGCACAGAATCGACGATTTTGCGGGTTTCCGGAGCGCGGCAGGACTCGTGGCTTCGTGGCCGCCCCCATGCGGCGGCTCCGAGCGGGCATTCAAGTCGGGCAGCGGCCGCAAGTGGTTCGGCAACGCCTTCTATCTCATCGGCGACGACGAGCACCACATCAGCCTCAACATGTGCGAGGAGTGCCACGACGACGTAGTCAAAGGCACATCGCTCGAGTACGACTTGTCCCACGACAAGACAGCGCGGGCGTACGAGATCTTTCCGGACGGCCTGACGTGCAACCTCGGAACGTCGCGACGTCTGCGGGACGAGCTTGCCGCGTCGCTGAAGAAGGGCACCTTTGTCGACTTTGCGCAGTACTTCTACAGGCGCAAGGATGTCTCCGAGCGCAAGAGGGCGATTGACAAGCTCTGCCAGGAGCAGACCGTTCGGCAGCAACAGATGCTCGATGCTGTCAACCTCCAGGGTCAGGCCGCTGCACTTAATCTCATGCAGCAGCTCAACGCCAACACGAACGCCGTCATCATGGGCGTCGGCGGATCGGTGTCGGCTGCCGCGGCGACGGACTACGGGCAGCGCTTCGGCAACGCGACTGTCGGGTATGGACACTTGACTCACGGGTCGGCGGCGGCTGCGCAGGCACATCATGATGCGCAAAACATGGCAGCCAGACAGCGGCAGGGTGTGAGCGCTGCGGACTTTCAGCCTTGCGGTGATACCTGGGCTGATACGCAGCAACTGTTGGCCTTGGCCAAGGCCGTTGAGGAGGAGTGGAAGGCTGTTAACTAGATAGAATTAATATCTCTCAAGTATTTTGGAATGAGTTGACCAGGAACCCTCTAAAGAGCAGGATGAGCTATTCATAATGACTGGTCGCCGAGTACTCAACTTTCTATCGATTATGCTGAGGAAGTTTCATAGCCCACTCAGCATGGAATTTCATGATTATTTCCGTCGATGATATCTTTTCTCACTTGATGTTACGATATTTTTGACTAAGATCTAGCCAATGAGACCTACCTCAACATCAACTCGCGTTAGACGACTTCATTACTATGTATGGGTCATCCATAAAAGACGAAGCTATTTGAAGTTGAGTACATTGTGATATTGTAATAAGTTAGCACCTCGTAATTCAGAGTGATTTTTTTTTTGGTAATTACAAACCTCCACTATTCAAAAATACTTTGATCGAGCAAGCTTGCTGTCTCATCTCATGAGGTACCTCGCTGCCTCACAGTGTAAGGTAGGTTGCGTTGCTGAGAGCCCCGCAGCAGCTGCAGCGCAACCTCTCATTGGACTGTGCGGCGCCCCGGCGCGCGAATATTCATTCTTTTCGGGGTTCTCTGGCGCATCATGACTTCACTCCTCAAATCCAACTCAACACCAGAAATAAAGATTGAAATTACGTGCCTGAGCTGGAGATCAGGCTTCGTTCTCTTGCGATTGGCGATCTTCATACAAACTAGGACACATTCCTTCTGCCTCACCCAACTTTTTCGTCAACTCAACTCGCATTTTGCGGCTTCACCCCTCTGCTTCTGAGTCCACTCACCCCGCCTCCTCACACTTACTCAACATCAAGCCAGGAAGCTGTTAGTCAGTGGCCAGTACATCTTAGTGTCACTCCGAAAATGGATACCTCCAGCAGAGCATACGCAGAATCTCTGGACCAGAAGGACGCCCTGCGGCACACGCGGGACGAGTTTGTCATCCCGACCAAGCAAGAGGTCACCAGCAAGACCCTGGCAAAGAAAGGTCTCTCCCAACCCAAATCAGACGACACTCTCCACCCTCACTCTCCCAGCTTCATACATCACCAACAATGAGGCTAACATCCTGTCTCCTGTAGATGAGGGCTCCGAGCAGAAGCAGCAGAAATGCACCTACCTCTGCGGCAACTCTCTCGGTCTGCAACCCAAGCGCACGTCTGAGAGGATACAGCAGTACCTCGCAACATGGGCGACACAAGGCGTCCAGGGCCACTTCAAGCCTCTGGACGACTCGCCGCTCCCGACATGGCTCGACGTTGACGCCAAGGCATCCAAGATGATGGCTCCCATCGTCGGCGCCGACCCTTCTGAGGTCGCTGTGATGCAGACGCTCACGGCCAACCTCCATCTCCTGATGTCGGCCTTTTACAAGCCTCAAAAGGACGGCCGGCATAAGATCATCTTGGAAAGCAAGGCTTTCCCCAGCGATCACGTAAGATCTCCTCCCATCGAGCAAGTTCTATTCCTAACAAACAGAGACAGTTCGTCGTCGAGACGCAGATCAGACACCACGGCCTCTCCCCGGAAACCTCCATGGTCTGCATCGAGCCCAAAGACGCCGCAAAGGACAGCACGCTCAGTACCGAGCACATCCTCTCCGTGATCGCGGAGCACGCCTCCGAGACCGCCCTGCTCCTCCTGCCGGGCATCCAGTACTACACCGGCCAGCTCCTCGACATCCCGACCATCACGGCCTTCGCCCGCAAGCACTCCGTCTTCGTCATCTGGGACCTCGCCCACGCCGTCGGCAACGCGCCCCTGCGGCTGCACGACTGGGACGTCGACGCCGCGGCGTGGTGCACGTACAAGTACCTCAACGGCGGGCCGGGCTGCATCGGCGGCGCCTTCGTCCACGAGCGGCACTCCCGCGTGACAACGGCCGTCTCGGAGCCGGACGCCGCGTCGGGGTACACGAACCGCTTCGCCGGGTGGTGGGGCAACGACAAGTCGTCGCGCTTCGTGATGGCGACTAAGTTCCACCCGGCGCCCGGCGCGGCGGGGTTCCAGCTGAGCAACCCTAGCGTGCTGGACATCACCAGCCTCTGCGCGTCGCTCGAGGTGTTTGAGCTGGCCGGCGGGGTGGGACCGCTGAGGGAGAAGTCGCTGCGGCTGACGGCGTACCTGGAGGGCTTGCTCGACGGGCTGCCGGAGGATGTGAAGGCGTTGTTTAAGATTATCACACCGCGAGAGCCTGGGGCGAGGGGCGCGCAGCTGAGTCTGATGCTTGCAGATGGACTGCTGGACGGGGTGATGGAGTACTTTGAGGAAGAGGGGGTCATCATTGACGAGAGGAAGCCGAATGTCGTGCGGGTTGCGCCGGCGCCTTTGTATAATAACTTTGTGGACTGCTGGGACTTTGTCGAGCAGTTTGCAAAGGCTCTGAGGAAGGCGAACAAGAGTCCGTAGGATGGGAAGGTGAAACAAAGAGCAACGTAATCTGTTGCGTTGCATTTCTGGCTCAGTTTTGACCCTGTCTAGTCGGCGGCGAGTTCTATATGGAGACAGGACCAGTGGACGGCAAGATTGATATTATCAGGCTATCAGAACGGTATGTAATCGCAGGGAGTGGCATATTGTGAGCTGAACAAAGTACGGGTGACATTCGATGAGAATATCATGGTCGGTTTTTGACAGAGCCTAGCTCACTTAGAGCGACAACAAGTCCAGAACTGGAATCATCACGCTCTGTATATAGCGTCATCTTCGATGAAGAAGAAGTCAAGTCAAGTGCATTCTTCCAAGTCGAGATGGATACATAATAGCAACTGAAAGAGGGTCTGAAACCAAGTCGCTTTGCACTCAATACCGCCAACATTACAGTGGTCACCCTATGCGAAAGAGTTTCACTATCCGGGCGGATGGCTCTGGCTAACTGGGCGAATAACTACCTGTGAGCTCTGCTGAAGATGATTACTTTTACTATTATCGCTATCTTAGCCGTTGCTGTCGTTATTATCGTTGTCCTCGTCGTCGTCGTCGTCGTCGTCGTCGTCGTCGTTATTGCTCTTCTTATTATCATTATCGTCGTTAATTTCATCTTTATTATTCTCTTCGTACCTATTTGTTTATACCAGTATCCTATGATCACTATCCGCCCGAATAGCAAAAGTCTATGCGAAGATTGACAACAACACCGAGTTTAGCAGCCAATTTTCAGGAGTCTCTTGATCAAGGCACGACCAAGGTTCAAAATTCTGATCTTGTGAGAGCCACACGCTTCTCCATCCTGCACCGCGCCAAGATAGGTCCTCCCGAGGACCCTTGATCTGAAGATCGCTCTTGGCTCGCGGCATCGGCATCCGAACATTGCAGGATATATGCAGGCCGGACTGATGTTCGGCAACATCACTCACGTCGTCGCAAGACGTGTGTCACAGAAATGCGGGAATGAAGCCTGCGGCGCTGGAGATGCTGCAGAGTCGTTCGAGCGACGTCTTCTATGACAACAGGATGCAGAAGAACAATGAGCTGAGATGTTTGGAGTGATGGATGGGGATGTATGTCTCGACACGGCGGTTTCCATTGCTGTTTGATATGCGCAGGAGTTTACGGAACAAGTTACATCTGGGGCAAGTTCGTCGTCACGATATGTCGTCAGTCTATAGTTGAGACCTGGAAATGTGACGATGACTTGGGACGGGGCGGTTCGTCCAGACTATCCGGATGGTTCATCGTGAAGTGCATCTTCAAGGCTTGGCTTTGTCATTTTCTTGTTCTGGACGTCATCGTCAAGTCGGCCTCTGTTGCTTGCCATCACTTCAAGATCCTGAAAATCATTGAATGGTGCGAGAGCAAATCTGTGGCAAGGCTCAACCTGTCATATCAAATGCTTCTCGTTCTCCAGGCCAGGGAGTTGCGCCTCTGCTTTGGGCCATACGTGTTCAAGCTGGGACATTGACATCGCTCTCAAGCCGCGAAGAACCGCCTGTAGCGCTCGCTGTCTTATCACTCCATCCAGCATTATGACAGGTCCATGACCAGCTCGTCAGAGAGTTGAACACGTTTGCTCTGCGACGCCAAAATCGCATGTTACGGGACCGACAATTTTGAAGTAGCGCCTTTTCTCCCTGCTACCATACAGGCAATTCGCCGCAAGGCTGCAAGGAGCTGTCTCGGCACCGAGAGACAGGTCCCAGGGAGAAACATGACACCATTCCTGCGCCCTGAGAGGCAGAACCAGGACTCTACCCCCAAACGTGCTGACTGACCACCCCCGGTAAGACAACAACATGCATAAATGAGTCGAGTCTTATCGCGAACTTGGCACTCCCGCAAGGGCGTCAAAAAACACCCTCAACAACCCTTCCGGATGATCTGTCTCGAGCATCCGAAGATGGAGAAGTTGTCTTGAGCCTTTCTCTCAGATCGTGATGACCCCCAAAGCTGGGCACAGCTCGGTTGTGCGGGCGGATTATCTGCATTATCGATGAATCATGGCGGCCTCGATCATCGCGTCTACAAAGACCGAGTATCAGATGGCCGATTGCCTCTTGCCCTCCAATGTTTTTACCTTGCTGCACGGGGGCCGTGGGGGTTTGGAAGTTTGGGGAGAAGGGGGACGAGCGGGAGAGAGTTGCTGCTTCGGCAGCTGCAGATGCGATTCCCGGGTCCTCGGTCCCGAGAGAGCTGGGTTTCAGATGATGAGGCTCTTTGGGGGAGGGTTGAGGCCCGCTGCCGCGGTAGGGCAATTGACTTTCGCCTGCGAATCGAGAAAAAAACAACAACAACATTTGTGAGCTTTGGGCTTGTGCTTGTTTTTTTCTTCTTCGTCCCTCCCTGATTTCTTTGGCGCTCCCTGCCCTAAGAAGCTTCCGGGTGATGGCAAGGACATGACCCTGCGTGGGGTCATCAGCAGTTCAAGCACAGCGCTTCCTGGAATTGGGGGCAGAAGTCTGTTTGGCCACTCGGTCGTAGTAATCGTAGTAAGCTCACTGGGTTTAGCCGCGCGGCCGCCAAATGACGTTTTGAAGTCTTTGTGTGCGGTTGAGAGGCAACGACACGGTCTGGGAACATTGTCTGAAAACAGCATTGCGTGGAATGCGGGTTGATTCTGAAATGGGTTCCTGAGAAAGAAACCTGGCACGTTGTAGTCATTACCGAGGATTCCTCCCGTCAGGAAATCATCTCGACGATAGTTTTGCTTGGCAGGAGAAGGGGGGATACGCGAGCTGATAGGATGAGGAAGCCACGGTAAGCGCCATCGACGCCATCAAGTCGGGCTTGTTGTTGCTGGAAGCGACGGCGTCGTTTGCAGCTTGTGGTGGGGCAAGAAGTCAGAAGCTTGGGGAGCTTGCACCTGGGGAGAGCTGGGAGCTGGAGCGTTTTGGCTTGAGCCCAGACGTAACGGGCCAGCCGCTCTGACGCGAGGTCTGGACTCATTGGTGATGGCGCAACCTGATCGTTGCTGGGGGTGGCTGCGTTGGTGTTGTGTTGTCGACGCACATCACACACACGGAAGGGTCTATTCTCGATGCGAAAAAACAAAAAGAAGCATAGGGTTCAAACGTGGGAGGAGGCAAACGAAGAGACATCTCGATGACCGCAGACGTCGGCGGGATGAGGCCGTGGCAGAGGATCTGCGTCAGGATCGATACTCGATCCGTGTGTTCCAGAGGAGGTTTTCCCATTGCAGGTTTACAGGTGTCCATTTGGTCTCCAGGATTGAGAGTTCCAGTGGGGGCCGGCATTGGTCCCCGGGGCCAGTCCAGTGGGAGAATGGCGATGGGTGGCATGACGGAGGATCGTGATGTCTCCGTCATGCATATGAATTGTTTAGATGAATCCGGACGATAATATATGATGGGCTATGCGTGTGCGGAAGTGGGAGGACGGAAGTTGCGATGAAGGTGGGCGGAAGATGTTTAGTCACCGGAATAGGGGGATACTCGGCAACACACACGGCCCTTTGCAAGATGGGAGGTATCCCGTTATGACACTCCTCCAACGAAGGACGGGAGCCTTTCCATCTTCAGGTAGTGAAGGCCCGGGCTGGCCAATGCAAGAAGCCGTCTTTCCAAGTGGACAGGGCCGGGCCCGGGAGCTTAATGCCCCTCCCAACCAACCCAACCAAGGAACCAAAGGCCAGAACTCCAGAGGCCCCCTTCTTTTTAACATTAGGAGGTATTACGCAGGCCAGGGAATATGACTAAAGACCCGGACCCCGATAACGGTGCTACATTAAGACATTGCGAACGGGCAGCGCAGCATCCAGGAGAAGGGGGGAGAGGAGGGGCACCAGAAGAAAAAAAAGAAGAAGGGGGGG
>JAKMXC010000666.1:0-29804 GCA_025328345.1 Colletotrichum sp. SAR11_59
TACCGTTGTGGTGTTTTTTACCGGCCCCCTCGCATATCCGGGACACCTTTGTTGGGTTTTGTCCCCCCCCCCCCTCCTTCTTGTCCTGCTCTCCTTTCCCGAATCCTTCGCTTCCGTTCGGGTCTTTTCAAACGAAACCAAGTTGAATTAGGACCGGATCCCGTGCCGCGCGCTCACATGTGGTACTTTTATGAGCAGATTTTCTCTATTGCCCGCACATGCAAGCTGCAGGAAAGGAAAGCTCTCGTCAAAATTCAGTCTCGGCAGCGGCCTACCTAAATTGAAGGGACCCAGAAAGGGGTCGGGGCAGGGGCTGTAATTCCCCATATTGCTGTCCACGTGCGGCCTTCTGAATTGGGATTCTCTAATCATGACATCGTCGCCTTCTGGAGCCCTGCAGGAGGGAGAGGAGACGGACGCGCCGCCGTTGGCCGACGAGGGGACGGACGGGGGGACCGACTTCGCGATGATCACAAGAGGGATTTTCGAAAGGGAGACGACTCGACGAGAGGGAAAAAGGCGGTCGGGCACTCTGGTTAACTTTTTGCGGATGGATTGACTTTTTTTTCTCTCCCTCTCGACGAGACCGCTTTGGCTCGGTGATGAGCGTTTTGACATGGAACCGGCGCGGTTGATTGATGAGTTGACAACTGGGTCATTTACAGAGAAGGAAGTGATTCCCATCTCTGGAGGAGGTCCGGGAAGCCACAAATGGAGATGCGGCGGCGTATGAAGCCAATCAGCCGCGCAGAGACGGCCTGCAGCGAGCGCACTAAGAGGCTAACAGCACACTTTGTCAGGCCCTGCAGGACAATGGACAACGCGGGAAGTGTCGTGATTGGCCGAGAGGCTCTGAGGGGCGGATCTCTTCCGAGAACCCCTGCTGCATTTGGTAGCTTCCTTCCCAGCAGCGAGGACGGTGAGTGGCTGCTTCATCGACTGCCTTCCAAGCGGCCCCCCGGAGATTCTGAAACGTCCTAAATCGTGACTGGCGACGACAAGAGGTGGGGGAGAGGCATCATCCTTGAACCACCGGCTTCCTTTTTGGGCTTCCTCTGTCAGCGTCTACAGGCCCTGGACCCCTGGCCGCTACGCTCGCTGCGTGTTGCAGATGCTCACTGGGTTTTTTTTTTCCGCCTCTCTCTGGCTGTCCTTCACTTTTTCTGCCGTGCTACGGCGGAGCTGACAACGGTTCGCTAGGTCCAGTATTGTGGTTCTCATGTCGGGAACGCCTGTCTGCCCAGGTCCCAACGCCGCTCGCTCATATGCACAACGGCGCAAAGTTGCAACGGCGCAACAGCGGATACACCCACCCGAGGCCCATCTCATCCATGACTCTGGATTGGGGCTTCGTGGTGGTAACATTCGCTTCTATCGGTTTGGGGCTGCTCAGGCTCAGAGAGTCAAGCGTCACCAAGGACGGGAGTGGGAAAAGACGGCAGCGAGCCGGCGCAGGGCTCTGACTTCCTTCGTCACCAATGGATCGGCTTGGGTATGACGATCCCGTGAGGATCTCCCTGGCTTCTTCCTTCTTCGGGCCTCAGCAGTGGACAAAATGCTACGCAACGCTACGCCAGCCGTTAGCTGACAGCAGAGAGGGGAGCTGAAGATGAGGGGAAACCCTGAACCAAGAGTTTCTATTCGGGGGTCGATCACGAAGCCCTCTCCAGCTCGAGGAAACCCGACGAGCCTGATCCACGCCTGGTTTGCTGGCCGTCAAGCCCTGCGTTGAGTGAGGTGACCGTCAAGCCGGACGGCACTCCCGCAGTCGCAAACCCGGTCCCAGTCCCACGAGTCGTCGTCGGCCGCACCGCCACGCGGGAGCTTCGGTTCCTCGTTTTGTTGCTCCCTCTGCTCCATGTCCGGTCCGCCTTGCCCATCGTCATATGTCGAGCACTCGTTTCGCTTTTGCCGGTTTCGTTGGTTGGTCCAACGCGCGCTGCCTGTTGCAGTCGCACCGAGTAGCGTACAGTACGCGGGAGAGTCCAAGACAATATAGCACCAACTGCCCTCAGCTAAGAGCGCAGCTTTGTCCTTTGTTACAAACGCAACGCCCCGACGCCCGTGGGTTTCTTTTAGACAGGCGAAACACGTCAATCAAGTCAAGCCAGCCAGAGACGATCCAACGCCTGACATACACTTTATCCCACGGACGCTGGCGCTGCAGCTTTGCACGAGACTTGACACGAACCCGACAGCACCAAGACACAAGACACGGCACGACTGGTTGATCTGGCACACTGGAAGCTCTGACGCCGATACTTCTTGTTCACCCATCTCCCGTCTTCCGCGTTTCCCCACCATCTCTGCTGCTGGCCAAACTGCGGCACCCTCCCCCCTTCCCCCCACCCGTGCTCTCTCGTCTCGTCCGTTATTCCAGGTATCAAGGTCAGAGAGCCCGGACGAACAAGCCCTCTCGTCCCATCTCCTACTTCGCTTCTACCCAATTGATTTGCAGCACCGCACTCCCTTCTATTCTGACTGTCACTGGCCTGGCATCGGATAGAGTTTGCAGGACAGCAAAAAGGGGACCACAAGGGCCGAGAACAGGCACCGCAATCGTCAGCCGGTCGTTGCATTGCTGTAAACAATATACCACAGACTGGACGAGACAGACGGACCGCGTCAACATACATCACCATCACATGCGGCCCGGCATACAAAGCCGTCTCGTCTCGGTGAACCAGTCTCCAGGCTCCTCTCTCCAGTTTCTATGCTCCAAAAAAATATCCAGTCTTTTGGTCTTCTTCCGTCTTCAGCCCGGCCGAAGGAGCGATCCCAACGCAGACGCAGGCAACAGGGAACTGTCTCCTCCCACTCTATCTCTTCCCACCTGCTCCAACAACCTCGACCCCGGTCTTGATGATCGCCGCCAAGACCCACCATCGGTCATTTACTTCACGCAGTTGATCGCACTTTTCGTCCTCTTTGGTCTTCCCCTTGGGTCCTGTTCACTGCGTTTTCTGCCAAATCTCGGACAAGGGCCCATTTCCTTTTCTGTTGCCGCTGGATCCCTTTAAGCTGCTGCAGCTGCAACCCTGAGCTGCAAACGAGCAGAAAAAAAAGTAGAGTCCATCCAGAACGAGGGCGAGCTTCCGGCCGAGTCTTACCACTACTGTACTTTACCCCCGCCATCCCCGGTTTCTTCAGCTTCTTTTTTCCTTCCTCTCCCTCGACCGACCGCGCCACCGGCCTCGGTCTCGTGCTGTACGGATACGCAGGAGCTGCTTTGCTCGTCTTCCACCGCGCTGACCACCGCATTGCCGCCTGCACTCCTCGGCTTCCTTTCTGTACGACTGTCACCGGAACCGTTTACTATCATGAACGCTTCCTAGAAGGAAGACCGCCATCTCCCGTCCATGACCTACAACCAGGCTCGACGCCCACCGACGCTCCTTAACTAAACCGCCAAAAGCACCTAAAATTCTCTTCTCAAAAGTTTCAGCCTCTTTTATTCCGTCGAAGCTCCCAAATTTCCAAGATACCCATTGGTTCGATCCGTGTTAGTGGACAAAAACGACCAGAACGACTCTACGACCTTTTTTACTTCTTCTGAAGATACCAGTATTTCTTCACCATCCGTTGCATATAATGCGAGCAAAGATGCCAGCCCCTCTAGACCTCAGCAAATCGAAGCTGTCGGTGTCTGATCCGCGGATGAACCTCCGACGGTCTGCCTCTCACACCGGCTCTTCAAAGTGGGAAAAGGTGCCTCTATCCGCCACCTCTTCCCGCTTCAGCTTCAACCACCTCCTCTTCTCCTCTCCACCACCATCACCAAGCCTACCAGCGCTTATCCCGCCCCCCCGGAAGTCACCCATCCACCCCCGACCTACTCGTGTATTCAGATTCACATTTTGGCTCGCATTCACGGTGCTGCTGCTCTACTTTGCGACTTTCCCATTCCGAACGAGCTTTGGCGTCCCCTCCATCAACCTGCCATTTTCGGCCCACGATGATTTCGAGATGGTTGGACAAGACGATCTACCCGACTTTCCCACGCCAATCGTCATGTCCGACCACGGTGGCAAATCCAAGTGGACCGTTTCAATCCCTCCAAGCTACGACTTCCCGCTGTCAGTGAAGGAGTACGGGGACATGTGCAAGAAGTGCAAGGAGGTTGCCGCGCGCGTTAGGGACATGCGCCACCGAACTCAGATTATTGATCAGAACCTCTTGAGTCAAGATGCCCCCAATGATCCGTATTTCATCGACGTTGCAGAAGCTCAAAAGACCGGTCTTCTCCCGGACGTCGCTGCTAAATGGCCAAGCAAGGGTCAAGGTCACGATGGAGACCTGGTTGGGGAGAACAAGGACTCGCTGGTTGAAAAGCCCGTGTGCGAAAGCTCCATGACCTTCATCATGGAGACTGCAGACGCCGGCATTGGCCACACCATCATGCAGCTCTGGACATTTTACGGGCTCGCTAAGAGGCAAGGTAGAGCCTTCTTCATCGACGATTCTCGCTGGGCGTACGGCAAGTACACCGATATCTTCCAAGCGCCTCCCGTGCCCCTCTGCCGCCCTCCTCCCCGCCACGAAATGATTCCCTGTCCTCCCAGAGCTCGCCACTTGGTCGTCACATCCGAGACAGCGAAGGAGATGTGGGCGGGATCCATCAGCAAACCTCACTCCGACTTCCGCGCACAGGACGAGCAGGGGCCGCGGGAGCTGTTCGAGCTGGCACACGAGGGATACCGCGCTCTTTGGGACCTCAACAAGGACGACGCTCAGTACGTCAGCAAGCGTGTCAAGGAAATCAAGGACAAGACTATTGTTGGCAACGGCAACCCGAACAACGGGGTCGTTGTCGGCGTTCATGTCCGACATGGCGACTGCCACCCTACCGAATACCAGTACCACGGCACTTACATTCCGATGGAGATCATTGCGAACGCTGCTCAGGAGGTCATTGACAGCAAGCACAACGGTACCGGTGTCGATGGGGGTGACGACGAGCTCGCCAAGCGCAAGTCCTTCATTGTCCTTGCCTCCGACGACCCGACAGTCTACGATGCGGAGGATTTCAAGGGCTCTATGCGCGCACAGGAGCAGATTCGCCTGGCGTCCAAGCAGGAAGTCCACAAGGCTACCCCCGACAGGCACGTCATGCACCACTTTGAGGATGAGGCTTTCGGCTGGGAGGGCGGCTTCTTTGCCGCCATGTTCTGGAACCTTGGCCTGTCCTCCATGAGTGCCTCCAACGCTGCAACAGCCAAGAACAAGCAACTAGCCCCCTCGGCCGAAGCGCTCCGTCTCCGGAGCTACGTTGGCCGCGCCTATTTGATGGATCTGGCCGTGCTGGCTGATGCTAGTGACACTGTCATCTGCACCGTCAGTGCCATGGGCTGCCGTCTGCTGGCCGTCATGATGGGTTGGGAGCGCGCAATGGAGCACCACGACTGGATCAATGTCGACGGCCCGTACGGGTGGACTGGCCTTACTTTCTAAGAAGACTCGACAGGAGGGCATGTATGGCTCGCTCAGCCGAGCCATGAGGACAGCATTCAACATCTACTTCATCTGCATGGTTCCAGGTGTACGGCGTCAACAGCGAAGGCACATGTGGTCTTTATTTTCCTTTTTCTTTACAATACTTGGACATGGGTTTTGGTTTTTAAAGGTTCCCGGGATTCATCAAAGAGATACCTCTGCAAACGTGCTTCAAGGAGCAGCGTTTCGCATGCATTGAGGCTGAGAACAGAGAAACAGCCGACGGTCGTTACTGCCACATCTAATCATATGACATGCAAAAAAAACCAAAACAAACATAACACTATACCACGATGCCGAAGCGGTCTGTGTTCCTTCGAGGCACAGCTGCATTCGAGACAATAGCTAGCTAGCAAGCAAAACAAAATAAAAGCAACAGTAAAATTAGACTCGTGTGCCATTTCTCGCTGCCGTGAAAGAAACTAATGCGCAAACCCCAGAGGCGCATATGTTTTGGATCACGCGGGGAGGGGGCATGTCTGGGTTTCAGCTAAATGATTTGTTCTGTCACCATCGTACGCTGCCCGGACGAATGTTCCTACCCGTTGGTGATGTAGTGCAGCCGGCTGCTTGGTGTTGTTTCTCGCTTGGAGGCAGGTGCCCCTTTGCTGCGTAATACGGGGGATCGTCGACCTCACCCGTTTGTTTGCGACCATGTCAAGACTGAGGTTTAGATAGACCCCGGACGATTGATCTACTTTGCATTGCGTTGGTCTCGCAGATCATGCACATGGTCATACATATATCATGTCGATGATCCGCAGTTTAGGGTAAACGATGTTGCATCACACATGTGGCGGTCGCCTTACAAAATACGCGGAGTGCCGGATGAAATGCCGTGAGACTAGATCCATATACAACCGGCTGGAGCTGATTTCTCATAGAAGAAGTAAGTCACACGGAAAGGACTTTCTTCTTGCTCTTCTCTCTCACGTTTCCTGCGGTGTGTTTGTCGTGGGTGATGACGAGCGTGCGACGTGCGTAGTCGACTGGGCCAACCCAACTCTCACGACAGCCGGCAGGCAGGCAGGCACTATGGAACCTCTTGCTCTTGCCAAATGAGCTTCCTTCCCAACCCCGAAGCTAGTTAGCCAGCTTTCGTCCCATAGTCTTTCAATAGTTCAGCTGAGACCAAATGGCCCAGTTGGTAAAAGCGAATAGCTAAAACAAATTCTCCTCCAGAAATGCAAACTGAGTCTGGTGGGGGCGCTCGTTCGAAACACGTCGAGGGCTATGAAAAAAGCGATTTCTTTTTTGTTTTTTTGTCTTTGTTGTCGAGATCGCTTGCCGTCCGTTTGGTGTCGAGACCATTCAGCCATCGGACCATCGATACTATTCTCTGCTTCACGTGAAGTACTAGCGGAGCGTGTGTCTAATGGCCTGAGGTGGAACACGGTTGAATATATAATCTTTGTTGACATTCTGCAGCTTATATTTATCGCCTCTCTTTTCTTCCGCTGGCGTTCGCCTTGGTTACGCTGGCCAGCTTTAGCTGAGTCTTGAAATAGTACGAGGTAAACGGAACGAAGTAAATGCACTGCTAGTATCCGATTCTCTCCGAACGACAAAACAGACACGGATGGAGTTTTGTACTCCTTTACTGATGACTAGTGTGTGGTCTTTACGGGTCGTGCATGACTTTTGGGGGTGCCCTCCGTCGCCCAGGTGAGGCTCTCGCGAGTGTATACCCAGTCTGGCAGGTGCGCTCCAGATAGCAAGACACGATCTTTGACAAAGGTAACAATTTAATGAGTAGCTTCACATTCAATCTTACATTAAAAGTAAGCACGAAATTGGATTGATTTCATTCAACCAGTACAGCGGGTTCAACCTAGCAGTGCTCCGAACTGAAGCTAAATAAGAAGAATGAGGTATTCAGATAACAATTAACGCGACCTTGATGTCGTCAAAACTGTCAACACCGTACGAAAAGTCATCATGATCGTTTGGAATTCACAGTCTCTCGCTTTCGTGTGGGAAAAAGCGTTGCTGGCTGCCATCCACCCCTCTATAGCAGACCCCTTTGCAACAAGTACTCTGGTCCTTTTCAACGCAACAACTTTAGTTTAGAAGGCGTACACCACCGTTATAAGGTGAATATCCCGAGTTCGTCATGAAATCACATAGAAGGCGAGCAAGCGAACACAGAATGTAGACTACCGACGAAGTTGGACGCGATGGATTTCAATTCAACAGCCCTGCCAAAGTTCTCACGTAGATACAGCTTGAATCGGGCCACCAAATGACCTCGCTTGTGCCGAGTCGAGTAAACTACATGTCCTCAGAACAGCGCGATAGCCAGCAGACCTTCGTTAGGCTTTCTGTCAACAACAAATAGCTAGGTGATGTCTATCAAAAAGGGAGGAGTCCAGGAGTCCATCAGTTGTATGTAAGAAAAAAGAAGAACAAACAGTCAAGGGTTTAGACGCGAGCACATACACACATGTCCATCGTCGATATGTCTATCGTGGAACTTGAGTAACGTGAGCTTGGCGAGTTGTTGTAAGCGGGCTTGTACCCGCACCTCGTATTCGGCTCCTGTGGCCCTCGGGGTCCTTGGAGTCCCAACTTACCGTAACGCAACTGCGCACTATGGAGTGCTATCCGAGGTGCTGCAGCTCATTCATCTTACCTAAGGATTGTGAGATGTACTTGGTCCCTAATATCTTGTACAATGGCAAGACTGGAAAGCGAAGTACGTAGAAGCGACAGGAGCACAATGTCTCCCACGTGTTCTCGATTGAATACAGTCTAACAACATTGTGATGGGACCTACGGATGACATGGTAATAGAGCCGGTGATTGAGGAGTGGCTAATACCAAGTTCACATGCTGCACCAATCTCCCAGCTTTGCAGAAACGGTTAGACGCTGCAGAAATGTCAACTAGAATGATAAGAGCCCGTTTCATGCTTCAGAGAAACGACAGGAGCTTAAGCTGCATCATAGACTAGTGACAGATCCACGAAGAACAATCGTGATGAGTAACGCGAGTTTGATCTGATGACGTTTGGTTGTGGCTGACGCAAGAACGACGATTAGCTAATCGTTGTCTCTCCAGTAAGTGTCAAGAATGGAGGGGCAACTGTCAGCCCCTCGTCCAGGATGAATATCGGACGCACGCTCTGGAAGAAGTGATGGCAACGAATGCAATGGCAGAGTTGACGTTGACAGAACCTTGCGAAGCTGAAGACATGGAAAAAGCCGGAGTCCCATCGGAAATACAGGATATGTGCGATGATGAGGCGCAGATGGAGATGGTGGTGAGGTTGGCCCTCGGATTCTTATTCGGGTTCCAGGTTGGCAATTGCGAGCATGTGAGTGGCCACAGACCACC
Organism: Colletotrichum sp. SAR11_59; assembly: GCA_025328345.1. Lineage (NCBI taxonomy): Eukaryota > Fungi > Ascomycota > Sordariomycetes > Glomerellales > Glomerellaceae > Colletotrichum > Colletotrichum sp. SAR11_59. Next base: position 8,830 of record JAKMXC010000666.1, read on the forward strand.
TCAGGATTTCACCGTTGGACGCTGTATTATCCGTACCTGCCTCGGGCAGATTCGCAGATTTCCGCCAACAGGGACGAGGGTCGGCTGGGGTAGTTTCTAGCGAATCGAAGACGGAGGGCACCGGAAGCCCTTGACGACAACAGTGTTTCAAAGGTGGAAAAGGGCGTCGATTGGCGACTGGACGGGGGCAATTTGAAAGTGGCTTCATCGCATTGAAAGACTTGCTTCTAGAGTTCTCGGTGTTGGCCTTCTATCGAATCATTCCCGTCTCCCACTGCTCGATTAGGCAGTGAGGGTCTTTTTATACGAATACGAACGGCCCGTCATTGGTCGGTAGCCGGTGCCAACTCATTGGCCCATCCGACACCCTTGCTCCCGATTTTCTGGCGCAACATGCAAGCTGGAGCAGCAGTCTCCAAAGCACTAAGGGGCAAGCCGCAAAGGTCTGGCAGGAAAGGTAGGCAAAAAATTTAAAAAAAATTCAAGCCATGCATCCTGTTTCCTGGCAGGTGCACTGAGCGGCTCAGGCCTTCTAGGCACTAGGGACGATCTAGGGACGGCCTAGGGGCCCTGTGACAGACGCCCCCAAAATGCGTTGCGGGTGGCTACCGTGCCACTGGCCAGACGTCACAGCTTCTGGGCTCCATGGATATGCGAGATGCGCTTGACCGCCGGGAGCTTTCCCATATGGACCATGCATTGGCTCGCTCATCGCGCAGGTTGCTTGCGCAAAAATGTGGGACCCAACAAAACGCGGCAGATATCTAATCTCACTATGTGATAATTTAAAACCACCTCTGTAGCCCCCCGTTCTCGATAACCTTCGCCCTCTGCTCTCTCTCGCGCCACTGCTGCTCGTGTGCTACCTCCGGTCAAGAAAGTTGCGATCGCAGCCAAACTCGACGACATCGCCAGTCCGCGTTCAATTGGCTCCTTCTTCGCTTCCCTTCACACTACCAGCGACCCCTTTTCGCGCCCTCGAGGATGGGTCTCCTGCAGGATGTCGCAGGACCATTGTCGGACCAGTTCCAGAATCTGGGAACTGGTCTGCAGGTCACCGTCGGCTTTTTCGCCGTCATCGTCCTCTCCGTCGTCCTCAATGTCTTGTCCCAGGCCCTCTTCAAGAACGCCAACGAGCCTCCTCTGGTCTTCCACTGGTTCCCCTTCGTCGGCAGCACCATCACATATGGTATGGACCCCCCGACCTTCTTCAAGGTCAACCGCGAAAAGGTATGCGCACCCCAGAACTCCCAGTGTCGCAATAAACTTGCGGAACAAGCCTCCCGTACTGACAAGCATCACCTTGACAGTATGGTGATATCTTTACTTTCGTCCTCCTTGGCAAGAGAACCACCGTCGCCGTCGGCCCCCAGGGCAACGACTTCATTCTCAACGGCAAGCTCAAGGATGTGAACGCCGAGGAGATCTACACCGTCTTGACCACTCCTGTCTTTGGACGCGACGTCGTCTACGACTGCCCCAACGCCAAGCTCATGGAGCAGAAGAAGGTACATTGCCGCGCAAACTCTCCCGCCGGAAGCTTTGTTGCTGACAGCTCCCGCCCCTCCAGTTCATGAAGATCGCCCTGACCACCGAGGCCTTCCGCTCCTACGTCCCTATCATCGCCGACGAGGTTTCCAACTACTTCAAGCGCAACCCTGACTTCAAGGCCAACTCTGGCATTGTCAACCTGCCTCCGAAGATGGCCGAGATCACCATTTTCACCGCTTCCCACGCGCTCCAAGGTGCCGAGATCCGCAACAAGTTCGACGAGACCCTCGCTGCTCTATACCACGACCTCGACATGGGCTTCACCCCCATCAACTTCACCCTGCACTGGGCGCCTCTCCCCTGGAACAAGAAGCGCGATCACGCCCAGCGCACCGTTGCTCAGATCTATATGGACACCATCAAGGACCGCCGCGACAACGGCCGCACTGACGGTCTTGACATCATGTCCCACCTTATGAACTCCACCTACAAGAACGGCACCAAGGTCCCCGACCACGAGATCGCCCACATGATGATCGCCCTCCTCATGGCTGGCCAGCACTCTTCGTCTTCCACCAGCTCCTGGATCATGCTCCGTCTCGCCCAGTACCCCCAGATCATGGAGGAGCTCTACCAGGAGCAAGTCCGCGTTCTCGGCGCGGATCTGCCTCCCCTGAAGTACGAGGACCTTGCGAAGCTGCCCCTCAACCAGGCCATCATCAAGGAGACCCTCCGCCTGCACGCCCCTATCCACTCCATCATGCGCGCCGTCAAGTCTCCCATGCCCGTCCCCGGTACCAAGTTCGTCATCCCCACCAGCCACACCCTTCTCGCCGCCCCCGGAGTCTCTGGAACCGATCCCGCCTACTTCCCCAACCCCGAGGTCTGGGACCCCCACCGCTGGGAGGCCGACTCTCCCAACGCCCCGAAGATTGGCGGCAAGGATGCCGAGGACGAGGAGAAGGTTGATTACGGTTACGGTCTGGTCAGCAAGGGTGCCGCGTCGCCCTACCTGCCCTTCGGCGCCGGCCGTCACCGTTGCATCGGCGAGCAGTTTGCCAACGTGCAGCTGCAGACCATTACCGCCATGATCGTCAGAGATTTCAAGTTCCGCAACGCCGACGGCAGCGACAAGCTCATCGGCACAGACTATGCCTCTCTCTTCTCACGGCCTCTGGAGCCTGCCAACATTTACTGGGAGAAGCGTGAGGCGTAGGTTTTTGCGGGAGCGGGATTTGGTCAGATTTTGGGTTTTAGGGAATGTATATTGTAAGCCATTATGACTATATCACATGGCCGGAGACAAGAAAAAGACATAGACATGAGAGCGCTACGGCGCAGATGGCAGACTAGAGATGGTCGCTGTCGAATAATATTAATACAAAAGACGTTATGACATCACGACCAACATCCATCAATCCTACCAAAGAAAGAAAAAAATTGCCGATCCCCATGGCGCAAACCGTAACCGCGCTGATGAATTTGACGTATATTGTCAATCAGAAGTTTAAGCTCACAGGCCGTACTGTGTCCCCGTGCAGGCGCATGTCAAGGGTGCGGGGCCCGGCCGGATGGTGATGTTGACGACTTCCCCATGCTGGGACTTGTTCGGTCGGTCGGCACAGCGTTTTGTTTCAAAGTCAGTGCGGTAACTGGGGTGGTCTGGACGACATCTCAGACCGGGACATCCCCCCTTCTCAACCTTCGCCTCATCCCAATCCTACACCTTAGGCTCACTCATACCCAGAGCCGTCACTCACGCAATCGCCTTACGAACAGCCGCGTACAACTGGCGTGAGGGTTTTTGAGTTTATCCCTTGACGTCGCATCCAACGTCAATTGCATCCCGAACCGTCCGTCGTCACTCGATATATATCGAGGTTACCGCGTGAAAGGTAAACAGCCCAAAGACTCGCCCTGCGACGGCAAATTCGTGCGGTCGCATTACTCGTCAAAGAATCCGGGATCTACGCCTAACGCCAACAGTCGGAATGAGCGCGGAGGACGAAAACCTGGGGCCCCTGGTCCGGCTGTGGGGCCTCCGGACGGAGCAGCTCCCGGCGCCGAGCGCAACAACCGCCGACTCGGCGCCGTTCCTCATCGCCGTGCTGCAGGAAGCCGTCCCTTTTATCGATGCCGTCGCGCCCAAGGATGGCACTGCACGGCCAAGTGAGTGGAAGGCGAAGGGCACCAAGTCCTACCCTGAGTCGACGGCGCAGGTTGAGCTGTACGAGCGCGTTATCCCCGCCGCAGAGCTCGAAAAGGAGGCGGCGAGGAACAGTCTGTCTAATGGCGTGGATGCTCCTGAGACGTGGGCTTGTCGGAGGAGTATTCACAAGGACAGGCCCTCGAAGGGGACTGCGGCTTGGGAGGAGTTTGTGAAGTGCTTCAAGGACGACCATGTTGAGGCTGAGAAGGCGTTTACTCCGAATGTCATGGAGGCGAGAGAGGCGCTGGCCTGGGATTGTGCCGGGGTCGCTGTTGAAGAGGGCGGCTCGACGTGGGACGACTTCAGGGTCGGCGTATTTGAGATCAAACACAAACTCGGGATGCCGCTGAAGAAACGCGTATTTCCCGAGTTGATCATTACGGCAAAGGCGAGGGAAGCCGACGAGTTCATCGTCGTGTCTATCCCCATGGCAGATCTCGACAAGGCGGATTACGGCGGACTGGTGAAGGAGAAGGGGATCGTCATGGCAGCCTATGTGAGCGTCGAGAGAGTGAGGAAGACGCCAACGGGCGCAATCGAATGGATCATGGCAACGGCATCGGACGCAAAGGGGGTCTTGCCTGCTTGGATACAGGCCAGAGCTGTGCTTGGTGTGGTTGCCAAAGACGTGGCGCTCTTTCTGGGATGGATCGCTGAGGAGCGCGAAAAGGGAACGAGCGTGGGCAAGTGGACTGCCGTCAAGGGGAACAGAACCGATCCCAATCGCAGAGCGTCGACTACTCTTGAGGATGGCGAGTCTTCCTCGCAGGGAAGGAACTCAAGACAGGGGGTGTCGTCGAGACACGGGAAGGAACCAGCTGCTAGTCTGAACGGGACGAGGGCAGGAACGAATGGGCAAGCACACGTTTGAACGGCGCTTTCTGGGATATTGGACGAAAATAATGGAAGTCGACTAATTACCCTACCCTAATTTGCAACTTGTGGAATTCGCTCAATCGCAATGTTTCGTTGCCGGGCCACGTCGAAGATGCATACTTTGATCGGTACTCAGCCGTCCAGTTCTTGTGCCTTTGGACACCTTGAACAGGAGCTGAGGACAACATGACAGTTCAGATAGGCCAAGAAGTTGCGTGTCAACAGAGTTGCTGAAGAGTGGTTTCCTTCCTCGTCACCGCACCCGAGGAAGGTGCTAAGGGGAGACTCCTGCCGCCAGAGAGTAAAGGCAAGGGCCTTCTTTCCCAAAACAAGGTATTATATGAGGTAAAAGGTAGTCCTTGGCCTGCACCGGCGCTTGCCTTGTAGCCCGTCGCCTGCCCTAGTACGTGACTGCCTTCCTTCCGTTGTTAAACTTCCCCTCTCCCATTATCAGAACCCTTCGTTTGATTCCCGACATCGACCGACGCACGGTGTCGTCCGTATCCCTCCCCGCGTCTTTTTTACTGCTGAATGGGCTTCTTCTCACAATCGTTTCCGATTTCTATTTAGCCACGTTCCCCTTAATTTTTGGTATCCAGAAGCTGCTGTCTTATATTCCCGTCGCGAACCCGAGATTCGTTCAACAATTCAATCAGAATGAGCGTGACCTATCCCGCCAGACCAATGGCAACGGATCAAATGACATCCTCTTCCACGCCGGTAAAACCAGTCCCTTCCAATCTTTCGTTGGTCTGGTCAGAAGAGGGTCCGTGAAATCATGGTAACCATTCTGCGCAGGCTCCTGGCAATGGGCCGATCGTACCAGACACGCTGCTGTACTACAATCTCTATGATCAGCTCTGGAAGCAGCGCCAGAAGCAAGAGGACTTTGAGAAACGGCTCGACACCAGCGAGAAGGAGAAGGAGGAATTTCGGATCACTTTTCAAGCAGAGCTCAACGCCCTAGAAAAGCAGCTCAAAGGTCAGACATCGGCGTTCATGAAGAAGCTCCGCCAGTCAGAGGAGCGATTGGAAGCCAGACTAGACGCAATGCAGCGCCAGCTTGATACACAAAAAGCCACACAAAACGCAAATGCCGAAACAGTGCAACACGACATCCGTTATCTTCAAAGGAACCTAGATCTGAGATCAGGTCAACAGACTGCGCCAGCACCAGCGTTGCCTGTGGTTCGCGACCTCAAACGACCTATCACGACAGGTAAGTCGACAAGGAATCTGGTTTCGCAGATGAGCTGACCGCTGTAAGATGAGGCCGTAGCAGTAAAGCGAAGAAAAGAGGATGAGCTTTCGCCAGTGGTCGACCTAGATACGCGCGGGCACCCACAGTCTAGCTCCCCGAAGCCGACGCAAACTCGATCGAAAACCAGGCCAAAGCAGTCTGTCTCCGGCAACAGTGGCGAGAAGGCGTCCAAGACTCGAATGGAAGAGTTTCGCCAGCACCAGAAGGATGCTCATGACGCATATCTGCAGCTGAAATCCACAAACTTCAATGCAGTGCGAGCATTCGTGTACAAGTTCATCGAGAACATTTCCGACTTCGAAATTTCTCAGAAGTTCCAACTGGAATTGCTCACAGTAATGCCGGATTATTTTAGAGAGGGGAAGAAAAGCAAATATGGTTGGCGACATGTTGTTGCTGTGGGAGGTACTTTGAATTGGGAGGATGTCTCGCGAGTCGCCAGTTCCATTGATGTTGGCGAGGACTAGAAATGAAGGATAGGGAGAGCAGTTTTTCACTAGGTGCTGGGTGATTAAAGGGCTTTGGGCCTATGGGTATTTGCTTTGAAAAAATTAGGCGCATTGGGAGACTCTGACGTAAATGATATTCCGTAGCAGAATTCCCGGCTTGATCGTTATCCTAGATATGAATAGAGTCTCTTCAGTCATGGAATGGAAAATGGGTATAACGTCTCCTTCTGTCGAAGAGACGAGGAACGTCTGTGCGCCCCTACCTTGTCAGTGGAGTTTGGCGCGAATGGTGTGTTTATCACGCTAAAACTTACCACGCGTGTCCTGCAAGGCTGCGGCACTAGGTACCCCAGATACCTCGCCCAGGCACCTTTCCCGCGCTGCAACAGTCCATTGAGTGTGGAAGTCCAGGGACGGTGCGCCACACCTCCAAGCCAACAGGAAGGACCGGACCCAGAGAACTTTCCGCGACGACTCCAGGTTTTCCATTCCAAACAGCCTCTCACGGTCGACAAATCCCATCGTTAGCAAGTATTTTGTCGCGGCACTCTGCTTCATACGCTACCTACCACCTCCGAATGCGATCCGCCTAGTCACGAGGGAGGCTCCGACCGGCGCCTGCCACTTCTGGCGCGACAGCTTCACCCATCGCCACATCTCGTGAATCTCGCAGCGCATCCGAAATCGATATATCCAAGCTTTTCCCTACTACATCTTCCTCAATATGCCTGACATAAGCGCTCCGCCGCCGCCGCCGCGACCCAAGTTGAAGCTTAAGGCATCATTCAGCGAACCAAACGGGGCGCCCGCGACACCATCAGTGTCGACTCCTCTCTCGACAACGAAGATCAAGCTCAAACCCTCACAACCGCCAACGCCCGCCAGCACCGACACACCGAAACCTGTGAAGACGAAGGCAGGACGTCAACCGAAGCCAACGAGCAAGCTCATCGAATCGAAGAAGCGCGAACAAGACGAGATCGACGACGATGGCTTAAGCCGGTCGGCGAAGAAGATTAAGCTCCTCAAAACGCCTACCGTGTCGACTCCAGGCAACCGTCACATTGTGGTTAAGGCCAAAGGCAAACCACCAGTTCATCCCCCCGGCGATGGCTACGATTCGGAGGCTAGCGACCAAGAGAAGGACCCCGTCATCGAGGAACAGTTCATCTTGCGTATGATGCCCGGCGAACACTGCGAATATGTCAGGAAATGTATAGAGGAAGGAAAGGTCGGTGTGGCGCGAAAAGACGGCGGCGCGGATATTGCCATCAAGTTTATCGAAGACGAAAGCCGACGCGCTTTGGTTATAGTCAAAGGCCAGCATTACGCGGCAGTCATGGTGGAGTTGCCAACCATCACAGAGGGCATGAAGTCTTGGGACAGGAAAACCTTCATGAAGTCGGCCGACATTTGTCACATGCTTCTCGTCTTTCAACAAGTCAAGAGTGAGGATGAGGCGAGGAAGGTACCGTTACCGCCGATGATCCAACCCGGATTCAAATGGCCTCACGGTCTGACACCGCCCATGCACGACGCTGCCAATCAGAGATTTGCAAAGGTCATTAGTCGATCGGAGATCGAACTGAAGGAAAATGAGGTTAAGAAGCTTTTAGCGGCCGACGCGGCTGCTGTATCCTCCAAGTACGAACTCATCGATGAGAACAAACCCACGTACGAGGAGTACTCCGAAGACGAACAAGATGCCGATGGCGAGGCAGACGATAGTGGCTACTTCCCGGCTGAGGGTTACGCTAACGGCGAGCTGTTTGACGATGACCTTGAAGCTGAGCTGGAGGCTGCCTTTGAGGAGGAGATGAATCAACCAACAACCGAGGTTGGAACGCCAGCAACACAGTTTGAGGCAGCTACGCCGATGACGATGAACACCGGTACCCCAGCGGCCAACGCGCAAGACAGTGGCGATGGAGAGGAATCTGCTGTGAGCGAAGAAGATGAGGACGACGACGACGACGACGATGAAGATGACGACGATAGAGCCCGTCTGGATGAAGTCAAGGCCGTCCGTGAAGACATTACACAACTCAAGAATGAAATCAGCAAGAAGGAGGCTGAGATGGCTACAATAAGCAACAAGATCTTGCGTGGCCGCGTGGAGTCTCGACTCAAGGACCTTAAGGCAGAGCTTCATCTTAAGATGACCTCTATAGGAGAAGAGGAAGAGGATGAGGACTAGTTGGTGTCATCGACGCACTGGGTACAGCGTGGGACATTCTTCAAAATGGTTTGACCTCTGTCGTGGGTCACATACACACACATTTCTACAGCTATGTATGCCTAGAGCAGAATCATAGGCACATAAGCATAATATTGAAAGCCAAGGTGCTTCGCAACGCCCTTTCTCTAGTTGCGTCATTGAAGTGATGATATAAGAGCCGGCGACGCCGACAGTAGATATTTTACAAGAGCCAAACCACCTTTTTTCATGCTCTCTATGGTACATGACCCAAGCCCGCGACCGCCGCAATCCCGTGAATGCCCACACCTATACCACAGACCATGTTTACATAGACTTGAGGTAGTTAGTCTCCTTGATCTTTGCCTTGCGCTCCTTGCGCATCGCCTTGCGCAGGTCTTCTCTCTTCTCCAGGGCTTGCAGGTTGTGCGTAACGTCCTTGCCCTTTTCTCCGGGCAAGTTGATGGACTGCTGCGGCATGGGGATCTTGGGAGCGAGGGCCTCCGTATCACCGGAGGCGAGGAGCTTGGCTTCGATGGCCTTTTGGCGCTTGGCAGCAAGCTTACGTTGCTTCTTGGATTTGGCTGGTGGGCGCATGGGCATGTTAGCAAAGGAACCAGATCACAAGAGCGGTTTCCTAGGTCTGATCGGCGGGCACACGTACAAAACATCTCGGCGGCGAGATCATCCGCAGACTCTGTAGTCTCCCTCTTGGTCTCGAGGCACGTCCACAGCCAGTCGGGGTAGTCCTCATCGGGGAGGGCAACGGGATCCGTCTTGCCCTTTGTGTAGTTCAGGCCGTTGAGGATGGTGCCGGCTGGGCAGGAGGACACTGGCTTCGCGGGCGTCTTGACGGTGTCGTCTTTGATGTTGGATAGCTTCGGGGGGGCCTCCGGGCTGGCCGGGGGTGCTGGCGCAGCATCGGGCGCCGCAGAGGTGCCGGCGGCGGCGTTTCTTGTCCGCGCTGAGAGGGAGAAAGGTCTGACGAGGAGGGCGCCGGCGCTGGGGTGGAGACGGGGCAGAGCCGTGGCTCGCCGCATGCATGTTCTGCAAATCATGCTGGTTCTCTGATGTGTGCACGCAACGGGACGGGAACGGCGCGCTTGGTGTTGGTCGTCGACGGAGGAGGGGTCCTGGTTGTGGTGTTGCGAGATGGGTGAGCTTGAGCTTGGGGTGCGGTGGAAAAATTCTGGGGCGGGCCGGACGGGCCTGTTGCGCACCCGGCGTCGGAGGCCCACGTCAAGTGAGGTGCAACGAAGCTACAAACATGCTGCAATACACTCCTCGAGGTTTTTGAGGGCCCATTGAACAATCAATTAAGTGCGTTTTCAAGTTGTGAACCATTTCTCGAGTAGTAGCAACTGATCCAGACATTTTCGTCCGTAAATCGATATTCGTGTCGGATAAATGCATAACTTCAAAAAGCCTTGATTGATTCGTTTGTACATATAGCGCGAGGGATATCTCCATCACGCGGCCAATTGCCATGATATTGAAATGGCCAAGATCCCCCGTCTCCCTTCCAGGTGTCAACGGGAACCTCTATCAAAGCGACGCCGTATTTCGCATCGGAACGCTCATAAACCATCACGCCTAGACATGGTTCATTCATGCCTGCTTGGTGATGTAGTTCTGCTGCTGGAACAGTGTGCCCTTGACCTTCTTCTCCTTCAACAGCTCGAGGTACTTTTCTGTATTCATGCGTCAGCAGTTCGACCTCCTGAACGGATTGACTCTGCCTGTTGCTGTCCAACAAGCCCTCGCGCCGGATGAGACTAACCCCTCAGGTGGCCGCACTTCTCCAAGTGGTTGACACCCTCCTTCTTGTAGCACTTGCCCAACTCCTCGCCGACGAGACGCAACATCATGGCACCGACCCATTGCTCGCGGATGATGGCGTCCTGTGCCTGCTTGAACGCCTTGGTGTCGTCGTAGTCGACGCCGTCGAACGTCGGTGGGACCTTGGGCTTCTGGGCCAGGAACATCTCGGACTCGGGGGTCGGCATCTTGACTGGTGGTGGGATCGAGTCGTCTCGGGTGGAACGGGGTCGAATTGGTCAATGGGGCACCGGAGGTCGAGAGGTGCGTCGCGGCGAGACGTTGAGCTTTGGTGGTGATCGATTTCGGGACCGGGTTGGTTGGCTGCCCTGGGCTGTACCGGGACTGGAGGAGCAAGCTAAAGGTCAGCAGAATGTGGCGGCCTGATTTCGCAGGCTACAGGCCCGAAGCCTCACCCAGGCACACGACTCGGCTACGGCTTTCGGTACGTACCCACCGCTCATGCAGCCCCTCGCTCACCGCCCGCGCCAGTTGCGGGCGCCCCGCTGAAAAGTTGGCAAATCGCAAAAAAAAATCTCTGTCGCAGGACCCTTCGCCCCAACCACCGGACCCTGGCCTTATAAGTCAAGCTACCACCTCGAGACACCTCCGAAATTTTCCTCCAGCATCCTCCCATCTCTGGAAAAAAGCCTTTCTCCTGCTCTTTTCCATCCTTCTATCCTTACTTCCCTCTCTCTATACCCTTAATCCTTTATACATACACACATCACAATGGGCAAGACCAAGTCTACCACCAAGGGCAGCAAGGCCGCTGACCCTCTCACCAAGGTGAAGAACGCCGGCGTCTCTAAGGCTTCTGAGAGCCCCAAGGCCAAGTCCAAGGCTATCGCCAAGGACCTCGCCACCAAGGAGAAGAAGAAGGCCAAGAAGGTCGTTGAGCCTGAGTCCGAGTCTGAGTCTTCCGACAGCAGCGAGTCCGAGGAGGAGGAGGAGTCCGACTCCAGCGACTCTTCCGACTCTGAGGAGGAGAAGCCTGCCGCCAAGAAGGCCGCTCCCAAGGCCGCCGCCAAGAAGGCTGCCGAGTCCTCTGACAGCGAGTCTGAGGCTTCCGACTCTGACTCCGACTCCTCCGAGTCTGAGGAGGAGGCCCCCAAGGCCAAGGCCAACGGTGTCGCTAAGACCAACGGCGCCGCCAAGAAGGACGAGTCTTCCGACAGCGACTCCAGCGAGGAGGACTCTGACGACTCCGAGGACGAGAAGACCGAGAAGAAGGCTGAGAAGAAGGCCGAGGTAAGCACCAACTTCGCCTGCTGTGTCAACATCCACTAATAGCTCCCGACAGTCTTCCGACTCTGACTCTGACTCTTCCGACTCCGATGAGGAGGACTCCTCCGACTCTAAGGAAGCCTCGGAGACTGAGACCAAGACCGAGGAGCCCTCCAAGAAGCGCAAGGCCCTGGATGACCCCGTCATCCCCGGCAAGAAGGCCCGCACCGACATCTCCGACAAGAGCTCCACCCTCTTCGTTGGCTCCCTTGCCTGGGCTGTCGATGACAACACCCTCTACGAGGCCTTCCAGGAGTTCCCCGACCTGACCGGTGCCCGCGTCGTCACCGACAAGCAGACTGGCCGCAGCCGTGGCTTCGGCTACGTCGACTTCGGCAACCCTGAGGCCGCTGCCGCCGCTCTCGAGGCCTCCCAAGGAAAGGACCTCGCTGGCCGCGCCATGAACATCGACTTCTCTGGCCAGAAGCCCGCCGGCGACGGCAACCACCAGGCTCGTGCCCAGGACCGCGCCCAGAAGCACGGTGACACCGTTAGCCCCGAGTCCGAGACTCTGTTCGTCGGTAACCTGCCTTTCGACACCGACCAGGACACTGTCCACGCTTTCTTCAGCGAGGTTGCCGAGGTTGCCAGCGTCCGCCTGCCTACCGACCCGTAAGTCATACCACATCATTGTGTTACAGATCCTCAAGACTAACAACGTCAACAGTGACAGCGGCAACCTGAAGGGTTTTGGCTACGTCTCTTTCAACAGCATTGAGGACGCCAAGTCTGCCTTCTCTCAGCTCAACGGCCAGTACCTCGGTGAGGGCCGTAGCGGCCGTGCCGTCCGTCTGGACTTTGCTGGCCAGAAGCCTAACCGTGACGGCGGTGGTGGCCGTGGTGGTGGCCGCGGTGGCTTCGGAGGCCGTGGTGGCGGTCGTGGTGGTGGCCGTGGCAACTTTGGTGGACGTGGTGGTGGTCGCGGCGGTGGCCGTGGTGGATTCTCCTCCACCAACCGTGGTGGCTTTGGTGACTTCAAGGGCTCCAAGATCACCTTCTAAATGGTGACGCAAGCCGCACGATGATGATGATACTTCAGAGGGCATATATCGCGGGTACACACTGTGGGCTTCGTGGGCTGTCGGTTCGAGACAAGTTTCTTCCCCACGGGGATTGTGGGCTTTGAGAGCAGTCTCCTTGGAGACATGATGGACCTGAGGGCATTTCACTTTGACCGTGGGCTTGTGGCGTCTCTTGTATATCACAGAGGCATATTGTGGGATCTGTACGCTATTGTGGGTTGACCAAGAGGGCACATGTTGCATAAGCAACATCTTCACAGTGGGCAGATGGCTTATTATCCAAAAGTTGGGAAGAATCTTGTGTGTCTGTATACTCAGACATGTCCGCGAGGGGATCAACTTTGACGATGACGACGGCTTCTGTGGGCTCTGGGGGTTGCTCTCGGCAGTCTATCTACGGGTATTCTGTTGATGTGGCTGGTCAGGCGTTTTCTCTCCTTCGGTTACTCTTGAACTTGGAACGATACCATGCTTTGCGACGCAGAATGGAGTAAGTATACCTTCTCCCCGTGAATGTCATTATTCGGCAGGGCAAAATATTGGCCATGAGGACTTCGGCGTTTAGGGATCGGCTCCTAGTGTAATACAAAAGTTTTGATGTTTATCTATGAACACGTTCTTGCAGTTCCATTCAGTGCTTCTTGTGATGATGTTTTTGTGAAGACTATACGTGTCTAGTGAGGTTGGCGTGGCTCGCAGTAATTAACATTTCATGCAGTTTATGGATGGCTGTCTCACAGCAGGGAAGTGCCCGACTTCGCTCCCATTCGCCAGCAACCTCGTGGCTCAGCTTCCCGCGCAACGGTGCGTCATTGGGCGGCACGAGGTATGGTTCCAGCCACCCCCGTGATGACGGGTAATCTACAACCCTCCCATCAGTCTAGAACAGCGACTGAAGACATTGGTCACTTCGCCATCCGCGCCCTCCAGCAGCAACGTCACGGGTGAACACCTGTTCGCCGTTGGATGGGCTGAGACGCCCCGGGTGGAAGCGCCGCAAACTTGCTCAGCCGTTGCAGTACGTAAGGAGCGCATGCGTGCGTAGTATGCGTTGCTGTGTTTAAAGCAACGAAACGGACGAATCTGTTGGGGAACGGAACGGTGGAGCGGCGGGGAGAGGAGAAGGTCACGTCAGTGGAATCTGGCATGACTTAGGGGACGATTATAAGACGACAATCGCGGCGTGTCACGGCTTGTCTTGGGATCGTCCTTGTCGCGGGATGCAAGTCGCAGACCACTCGCTGGCGCCAGGCGACGGTTCTGCAGGTTCACAGCTGGTTTTGTAGCACCGGGTCGCAACTTTAAGGCCCAAAGTCGAGGGCCGGTGTCGGTGGTGCTCCGGTGCAGCTTGACAACGATGACCTGAGGGTGGAATGCTAATGCCGGTCTGGCGCTGATGCTGATGCTGGTGCTGATGGTAAAGCAGGCGCAGCTCGCGCTTCCCACTGTTTTCCCACAGTATGGTTTCTCCACTGACGTGCACCTGACCCCGCTACCTCGCAGCACTTGGCGGCCCGGAAGACGTGTGCGGGTGGGATGTTTGGGGGCCGGCAGACGGTACGGGATTCGAGGCACGGTACCGATCATTATGCCTGGCTGCAGCACAACCCGGGCAGGTTCTGCACACTCTGGCGAACAGTATTGCAGCACGCCGTTATAATAGCGTCATGGACCTGCCACTATCCGCACTGTCCTTATCTAGGCTGTTCGCAGCTGGAATGCCTCAGAATCACCTCGGGCGCACCGTCTGATGTCGACGTGATGGCCCAAGCACCTGACACGGTGCGATGGCCGGAATCTACAAGCGCCGACCCAAAGCAGCAGGTCACTCTGCACCATACGGGGGCTGCAGGTGTACATCATCTTCCTGGTCCGCTCCGTTATCCATTTCTCCAAGACTCCAGTCTCTCCAAGTCTCCGCCGTATCGCATGCCTGCTGGATGGAGACTGGTCCCCTTCCCCCTCAACCACCACCCCCCTACCTAACCTCCTACGTTTACGTGCTGCAACAAAGAGCCAGCCAGCCAGCCAACGGGCAGGGCCTCAACACCATCTCACCGACCCTGCGTGCCTTGGTGAGCTAAGCCATAGTCGAAGCGGTCTGCTGCATCTTTCCTCCTAACTTTCCAAACTTCTCCCTTTCCTCCGCTCCTCTGACCTTTGTACACCACGTTTTCTCGAACCATCGTCGACGTTGCGCGAACAGACATCTCGGACCGCGAGCTAAGCATCTCCAGCGTATACTTCTTATCTTGCTCAAAACGCGGGGTTTCGGACGGAGGAAGCGCCTCCCCCCCACACCCGTCCAGCCACATCCCCCGACGTCGACGACAACTTCATCCCTTACGAACCAAGGCCACGAACTTGTTGCTTTTTCATATTGTTCTGTTTCAACGGCGTCGAAAAATAAGGCATAGCATCATGGATGGACAGCAGCAGCAGCGCGACGAGCGCGCCGGTCAGAACAATAGAGTCCCGGTAAACGGAGCGCAGTCCGCCGCAGGGCCGCGCAGGAGAAATGACGGTCAGTGGCTTGCGTCCCAGGGGCTCGTTGCAGCTGACGATGAAATACTGACACGACGTGCCTCAGAATCTTGGGTTGAAATCGCGTCGCAGCCTTCTTCGTCTTCGCTCTCGTCCATCGGAGACGAGATCGTCACGACCGGTCTCCGAGTCGGCGGGTCTATGGCCGCTCGCCGACGTCGCTTACATCACCCACCCGCCCCTCGGTCTTTCCATGTCGACCAGACAGCTATTCACGCCGGCACAAGCAGCCAGGAAGAATATGAAGAAAGCGAGAGCGAGGAGGACCGATGTCTAACAAGCTCAACCGAGAATGTGCAACCTTCTGTTCGGGCGCCGTTCCAACAGCAGCAGTCGGCCCAGGTGGAGTCAGAGGACTCGGATGACGGCGATGAGATCGCGACTGCCCTAGGGGCACGCGTTCCCGACGACCCCATCTTCAGGCCTCACCCAAATGCTTTCTCTCATCCGCCGTCGGGCTTGCACAGGAGTCAGTCTGCCGGCTCGGCCATCCATCAGCACCCGCATAGTGGCGTAAGACCGTCGCTCTCCCATCGGTCCCAGACGAGGGTGCACCGCAGCCCGCCAAACTTCATGTCGCCGGCGTACCAAGCCGACAACGATGCCGCTCTCCGTGCTTCCCTCACCACCCTTCTCTCGTGTGCTGCTGCCGCTCGGGGTCTGCCCAAGTACAAGGACAGTGAGCAGCAGGGCGCACCAGCCGCTACCGGAGTCGGACCTAGTTCTCAGCCTGTAGAACTGAGGCTCATGCCTGAATCTGAACTCATGACTGATAGACTACCACAGCCTCAAGGCCCATCACCAGCCAAGACACCTGCTCGGTCACGGACCGCCACATCTTCTACGCCTTCATCACCTAAGAGCGAAGGCGTTGACAAGCACAAGAGGACTTCCTCTTCACAAACTCGCTCGTCGAGGGCGACTAAGAAGAAGAAGGTGGCCGCCGGCGAGGACGCGCTCATCAGCCCAACTTTGCTGACCTGGGTTGTGAGCGCTGGCGTCGTGGTGCTTGTCTCCGTGGTCGGGTTTGGCGCGGGCTATGTGATCGGCCGCGAGGTTGGACGTCAAGAAGTGCTTTCGGCGGCGGGAGCGGGTGTCAACGCCTCGACCGTAGCAGACTCTTCGTCGTGCGGTAGGGAAGTTATTCGTTCTTCCGGCGGTGGCCTTCGTCGCCTCAGGTGGGGTGCGGGGGTTGGCCGAAGCGTTGTTGCTTGATTCAGATTCGAAGATCTCGTCTGAATCATGAGGCGTCGGATACTATTTACGTCCCTATCTCTACCCTTAGTCCGGGGGAATCCGGGGTACGGGGGTGGATTTGATGGGTGTGATGGGTTCCGACATTTTTTCTCGTTCACTTTTTTTTTTTTTTTGCCGGTCTCCATCTCTTTTTCGTCACCAACGGGTTTGAATGCGGGCTACGACGAATATAGACGATCATCAACCATGGATACCTCTTGCTTCCTATTTTGGGGAAATCGCGGAACATGCCTGACAAACGAAAACGGGGATAGGCGTGGGCGTGTGTTTATGTGTGTTGTGTTCTGCTTGGGTGCGGACATACTCACAACAAGTCATTATTATTCTTCAGCTTCATCTGAAATGATCAACGATCGGGGGTTTGGAAAGCCAAGGGGGCTGGGCAGCATTGGCGTGAAAGCTTTTTTACCCCCCCGTTCTTTCCTTTGCAATTGCTTGTTTTTTCCGTCTCTCTCTCTCTGGTCATCATGGGTCTGGTTTTGAATTCCGCTGCGATCGCACCCGGAGGATTATCTGCGATAGGGGGTTGAGGCTTGGCTTCTGGGTTGTGTGTACACCCTTTACCTTGCCCTCAATCTCTTGGCAAAGATGGGCTCTGCGACGCCGGCATACGTGAAACCAACTTCATCTTGCGGGTTAGCTTTAACACGGTTAGTCTAATACAATCGAAGGGCATGGTACGCGGCAGACGACTTCGCTACAAGCACACACATGTGAAAGTGAAAAGGGGGTCATGGGTGAGTGGGTAAAAGAGTTTCGCCCGAACAATCTGATTAGATTTGTTGGCTGTGTTTACGTGATTGTTGCTTGCGTACGTCTGTCTTGTCTCCACTGCAAGTCAGCAAGCCAAAAATGTGAGAGAGTTGAGTCCATCCTCTGACACTCGCAAGGCCAGAGTCACCCGAAATCAGCAACAGGCAAAACCCACATGTGGTGTCGTGTGTCGTTCGCGCAGTCCGGACAGTCCGCAAATTCTGCTTGGCTGGCTGGCCTTGGGATGCGGGAGGGACAGGACGGGCAAAAAGTTTCGTTGACAATTCCGTTGACTCACGTTCGAAGTTGCTACTCGAAACGAGTTGCCCTTTTGCGAAACTGGCCCGGACGGTTGTGCGGACTCTGCGCGGCCCAGCAGCAGCCTCTGCAGAGCACGTGAAGGGCAGGCGGGCAACAGACAGGGCTGTCAAGTTTTGTCACAGAACCTTTTCGAGACGAGGCGAGGCTTAGACGTCGTCTACCGTAGGAGATGGATCCTTGAGTGGTTCTGGAAGGGCTGATTTTGAAGAGAAAACTTGAACCAACAAGGGCAGTCAGTCAGTGTAGACGCAATTGTCTGCCAAGACCAACAGGAACCTCGTCTCATTGTCGGCGTGATATTGAGAAACTTCGTCTCAATTTCGGCGCAAATCTCGTAAAAGCCAGAAATCCGGGCTGCGCGAGGCTGGAGACACATCACACGTACGCATTCTTTGCTAGTCAATCTCAGGTATTTTTGGATCCTAAAGTCTTTTGGGATGTCTAGATGGACTCCGCCGATCACAAGTGAACAGATGCCATGAGCCTGTTCGAACCACGGTGATACCATACCCTCCGCATCGCTCGCATGCCTGTAAGCCGTCCTTGATTCCTCCACGCCCCCCGAGACCAATCCCGATGTCGTAGAGTTTCCCCCATAGGATCCATCTGGGAACCATGGAACCATGTCACAAGTGAACCATCGTCTTGACCTTGAGAAAGTCACCGATGCCAAGAACCAAGCGATCTAGATGTCGTCTCGGCGATCGTTTCGTTACAACGACGCCCTGCGGACTTTTGGATCATTGAAAGGCTACTCCGCTATGTTTTGATGCAAGGAACTCGCTCTGTGAAGCTACTATTCACAAGATGATCGCTTGCCTAAAATACAGTCATCCTCCTTAACGCCAAGAGGTAATAGTGTTGGAAGAGCGTGGGATGGTCCATGAACGCGTTCCCCCAAGCTCATCGCATGTTCCCTCGGTAGAATACAGTGTGCGTAGAGACTCCACCGCAGGCGTTGAGCCCTCGTAGTCACCGTGAGGTTTTGCAGGCTGAACACAACTGATCCCCAGTATCATGAACCTCCTTACAATGCGCTTAGGTCGAGGGGAACACTGCTTCCTCTGCCAGCCCTGTAGCGTCTGGGGCCACCAAGAAATTCCCTAGGCTTTGGAAGCATGGCCTCGTCCTGGAACCTCCAACGCGAGTCTTGGACAATGTAACGTCCGCCGCCACCACCACCGCCAGCCGTACTCAGGCTCGTGGTTGTGTTGGTACGTGAAGGAGGCGGGCTCTTTGCTCCATTAGGGGCAAGAGTAAAGGCGCTAGGGTCGAGCATAGATGAGCGAAGTCCAGACCCGGACCGGGCCCGCGAAGGGGCGGCCGGCGGGGGAGGTGCGGCCGCGGGAGGCGAAGGCGCCGTGGATGGAGGTGGCGGGGGTGCGGCACTGGGTGATGCCTGTCCAGCTGCTCGTAGGGCAGCTTGCATTGCCAGAGGCGAAGGCCCGTTTGATGCGGGTGGAGGAGGTGGAGGTGCTGGAGATCGAGAAGGGGGTGAAGGCGCTGGGGCTCTGGGTGCAGCAGCGGCGGGGGGTGGTGGCGGCGCCGAGGGAGGTGCCGATGGGGGAGGTGCTGGAGCAGCTGATGGAGGAGGCGGGGGAGGGGCTCCAGGAGCTGGAGCACCAGGTAGAGGAGGTGGATTGTTCGATGGAGCTGTAGAGGGCTTTCGAGATGCAGGCAGTGGTGGTGGCTTCTTGCCAATAGGAGGCGGGGGCCCCTTCATGGATGCCGAGGAGCTCGGCCTGGGAACATCGCTGGGTGTCTTTCGCAGATGGGCGATCGACGGTGGTAGTGCTGGAGCACCACCTGGAGGCGGGAGAGGAGGTCTTCCAGGAATAGCTGGCGCCGCACCAGCAGGTGGCTTGGGCGCACCGAAGGCAGGCACCTTTGGCGCGGAAGACGATCGTACGTTGTTCTCGGGATCCGACAGGTATGATGAATCGGCAGCCGCGCCGGTGTCGACAGCACCGCGAGTCTTGCGCAGCTTCGGCATGCCCCCAGCAAACAGTCCAGCTAGTTGTGGTGCGGGTTCCGCAGCTGCCGGTGCCGGAGCACTACCACTCTGATCGCTGTTGCTTCTCGCTCTGTTCCCAGGTACCGGAGGCGCGAGACCTCCTGGAGGTTTGGGTGCACCGCCAAATCCAGGAACTGGGGGCGCACCACCTATGGGCGGTCCTCCTCCTCCTCCACCGCCTGACACCTTTCCTACAACTGGAGCAGATCTATCGTTCGTGACGGTTTTCTTGAGAGCTTTGCCTTTGGAAATATCGGAGAGAAGGGCACCCTGATGACCACATTAGCAGGCTGTTGTCTGAGAAAAGGGGTGTCGTCTTGATTGAGGCCATACTCTGTTGGCTCCTCCTCCTGCCGGCCGCGATGGCAGACTGCCTAGTCCTGGAGGTCCCCCGGGCGGAGGCGGAGGCGGAGGACCGCCCATTCCAGGCATCGGAGGCGGCGGGGGAGGTGGAGGAGGCATGTTGAGATCGGTTCGGTCGACTCGGCCGTGTGTGTTTCTTTATTTCGATGGAACTATGAGTGATTTCAAAGGATGAGGGTGGTAGATGGATGTCGCCGATGGTTGGCGGTGAGTGCGTTGTCGATGTCAATAAATGTCGTTGTCGTTTCGTTGCAGTGGACCGGGTTGAACGGAGGCTGGAGCACAGCGGTCGTGTCGACAACAACGGCGATGGAAGAGATGTCGTCGGGATACAGTGCTGTCAGATGACAGGGTACCGTTTCAATAAACGACAAGTGAGGCTCTCGAGGGTCGATCAGTGCATTCCCAGGGGCGATTAGATGATGTTACTCTGGGGTAGCTTTCAACCGCGTGGTGTTTCGTCATCCTCGGGCAGTTCTTGGACGTACGCTCGAGATGCGGCGCTGTTGGGCGCTGGCAGTGCTACCGTTACAGCATAAGTGGGCTGAGCACCGCTGCCTGGTTGGAGCTACTTCCATTATTGCGGGTGGACACCGCCAAAGCAAAAGTATCGCACAAGCCCCATCAGCCCGGGGAGTATTTGCAAGTAGCTGTGGCTGGAGAGTACGAGTACTTGACGCAATTGCCCAACGCGGCTTGCAGTGGCATACGCCGTACATAAGAAGAAGAAAAAGAAAAGGTGCACCAAGAAAATGAGCCGGAATAGAGCCAAGAAGCTTGAGATACACTATGTTCATCTAATCAAACCTAATGCAGTGCTACAGAAAGATCTACAGTCCCAAAGTCTTGGAAAAGAACGGTGTTGAGAAACATGCAGGATGAACTGAAGTTTGGTGAGGCGTGAGGTGCAAGTTCATGGTTGGCGCAGCGGCTGTGGCTGTACCCGAACCACGTTTCTTCGATGACCTCTAGGTACTCAGCCTGCTGTGCGCTAACTGCTGCAGCGCTGATGGACCCCGCTTGGAGGGGCAAGTGCCGGCCTCATTGGTGCGGCGAGCGCTGCCGAAGAGCCTCTCCGAACCTGGAGTGATCGCCTGTGAGATAGGGCCGGGG
>JAKMXC010000667.1:0-29676 GCA_025328345.1 Colletotrichum sp. SAR11_59
CCCTTCCACCCCTTCTTCACAACCACAAACGCGCCCACGCTCTCCCCAAGCCTCTCATCCGGCACGCCCACCACAGAAACCTCCTTCACCCCCTCCATCTGGAACAGACAATTTTCCACCTCGAGCGGGTGTATATTCTCCCCGCCCCTAATAATCAAATCCTTAATCCGCCCCGTGATCTCAACATACCCCTCCTCGTCCATCACCGCCTCGTCGCCAGAGTACATCCACACCGTCCCCTCCTCGTCCTCCACCCTCACCTCCGCCGTCTTCTCCTCATCGCCCCAATACCCCTTCATCACAAGGTACCCCGCCGCCGCCAGCTCCCCCCTCTCACCGCGCTCCACCACCCTCCCCCTATCGCCGGGGTCCACAATCTTCACCTTCGTATGCGGCATCACCCGCCCCACGCTCCCCGTCCGCTTCTCAAACGGGTCCGCCGGCGCCGTCATACAGCTCACCGGGCTGGTCTCCGTCATCCCGTAACAAATCACCAGCTCCTCCAGCCCCACCGTCTCATACAGCCGCCGCATCAGGCTCTCCGGCACACTACTCCCCGCCGCGATCCCCTTCCTCAGCCCGCGCGGCATCTCCCCCTGCCGCACGCCGCCCGCCCCGCTCGCCAGCGCCTCCAGCACCGCCACAAACATCGTCGACACCCCGTACAGCCCCGTGGCATCATACTCCGCGACCATCCTCACCGTCGCCGCCGGATCGAACGCGGGGCTCGGGAAGAGGATCCCCGCCCCCGTCGTCGCCGTCGCCATGTACCCCAGCACGCACCCGAAGCAGTGGAACAGCGGCGGCGGCACGACGATCCGGTCGCCCGGCACGAGCCCCATCCGCCGCGCGATCAGGTGCCCGTTGTTCAGCACCGACGTGTGCGTCAGCATCGCCGCCTTCGCCTGCGATGTCGTCCCGCTCGTGAACTGGATATTGATCGTCTCGTCCGCGCGCAGCGCCTCGTCCGGGACCACGCTGCCCCGCCCGCCGGCGAGCAGCTCCTCATATCTCGTCAGCGCGCGGTACTTCCCGAACTCGACCTGCGGGTGGAACGCGAGGTTATCCACCGCCACGACCCTCTTCAAGCTCGGGACCGCCTCGCTCTCCACGCTCCCCTCCTCCAAATCCGGCACCAGCGCCCTCAGTAACTCCAGATTACTCCGCCCCCGCCCGGGCTTATACGGCAGATCCGTCACCTTGCCAATAACAAGCACCTCGACGCCGAGATGCCTTAGCGCGGCGGCGACCTGCTTCGCGTTGAAGCCCGGGTTGAGCGGGACGAGCACGGCGCCGAGCTTGAAGGCGGCGTAGGTCAGGGCGGCGAACTCGGCGCCGTTGCCGAGGGAGACGGCGAGGCGGTCGCCCTTGCGCACGCCGAGGGAGCGCAGGCCGTGCGCGAGGGAGTTGGAGAGCACGTCGAGGTCGTAGTAGGACAGCTCCGTGGTGATGGGCGCTGTGGCGGCGGAGGAGAGGGCCGTTGGGGCGCGGGCGACGACGGCGGGGCGGTCGCCGTGGGCGGAGACGATGGAGGCGAAGTGTTCTGGGATTGTGTGCGTGAGGAGGGGTGGCTTGGGCGGGTGTTAGCTTTGAAGGGATGTTTGTGGTTTGAAGTGAGATTTGAGGTCTCTCGCTCATGTTATCCAGTAGAAAGGGTTAGAAGGCAACGTACATCCTCTGGACCTTGGCTGAAGCTCAACGTCTTGGAGCTATAAGCTCTGGCAGAAAGCAGCCCTCTGCCCGCGACCCTCGAGCTCGTCCACCTCACGAGGCTCGAGGACCTCGCAAGGCGGCAGACCCCAGTCACCGGTATCCTCATCTTGCACTTGGTCGCGGACGTCGAAAAGGGAAGCTCGGTAGTTCTCACTTCAGATCCTCAAAGATTCACAGAAGAAAGACATTAACAAGGAAAAAGCTGACGAACGGGCGGATCGTCGATCTTCGCACAGCTCTCATATGAGAGTGAGAAAGAGAGCGGTCGTTGCTTGGGAGGTTCCGTACTGGCGGATACGCAATAACCGGCAGCCAAGGCTAAAACAACAAGTGAGGGGAGGCTGGTCGCTTCTCGGCTCTGGCAGCTGTCTGGTATGCGTCGTCGCGCACTCCCACCGGACCGCGTCTGGCCGGCGGCCGGGGGGCAACCTACCTTACCCAACCTAAGGTCCAGTCTTGGCAGAGGGGAAGAGAGCTGAGAGCTCCAAGCTTCCCGATCCCAAAATGCGGAGAAAAAGGGGGGAAATGTGCGGGACGGCGCCGCAACACAAGCGACAGGGAACAACTCCATTGCAGGTCCACGGTGACGTGCACCTCGGCCGGGGGCCCGAAGGAGCCGCCTGCGAATGCCCAGCTCGCTTCATTGCTGTCACGTTGTTGGCCAAGTCGGCCAAGCTTGCCCTGCGGGTGATTGCAGGTGCGTCAACGAACAGACTGGCCAATGCAGTGGCTTGAGTCCCCTAAGTTTCCAAGACATTTCACGAGCCAAGTAAACAAATTGCATCGAGGGGCTTAAACTTTTTACCGCTTCATTTCTGACTGTAACTGTCTGGGGTATATGTACCGCGATGCTAATGACTGCAGTCTCTCGGCCCTCCTTGTGAAGGCCGTCCTCCTCTTGAGATCTGATGGAAACTGGAAATGGACCTCTATGCCGAAATCTCTATGCTTTTCCTGTTTTGCAGAATATGCTGTTCGCTCGTAGTTCCTTCCTTGGTGCTGTACAAAGCCAACTCAAAAATCAAAACACGTGAAAATCCGTCCGCACCGAAAACATGGCCTTTAGGACGCCGCTTGAGATGCAATTATTAAAAGACATATGCCGAAAGAAAAGTCGTTGCTGTCATGGGGTTTATGAGGAGGCCTTCTCCTCGTTCTGCTCGCCAATATGACGGAGCTCTTCGGGCTTCCATGTGCCTGCGTCCCCGTTAGCTGGAATTCTGGAGTTTGCATGCGATTGTATCTTACCCTCAAAGTCGTGCTTGACAAAAGCCATAGGATCATCATAATCCTTGGCACCCATTTGCTGCACACCAGGGCTGAAGCTGGTGATGGGGAGGACCACCACGTCGCCGACCTTCTTGGAAGTTTCCATGCCGGTGAAATTCCTCCAGTCGATAGGGCCCTTGGAGTTCTTGAGGTCGAAGAAGCGCGGATCGTTGAAGTAGTCAAAGATAGTATCCGTCCAGACGGCCGGGCCCGTAAACTCGACGACGTTCTTGTCGATCATGTTGTCCAGTAGGCCGGCTCTCTTGCGCTTTAGGGTCTCCTGCGTGATGCGGGTGACGATCTCGCGCATTACCGGGTGGCCGGGCTTAGACTGGATGGTCCACTGGCAGAACTGAATGCGACGGCTGTACCAGTCCTTCCAGTCGGGGCGGTCAGGGTCGGCCTCGATGCCAATGACCAGACCAATGCTCTCCCGGGGGATGCGCTCGGGAACCCACTCGAGAGCAGACCGGATGGCATAGGTATCAATGTCGGAGTAAATACCGCCGCGCGCAAGGAGGATCAGGTATCGGAAGAAGTCGGCCTTGAGTACAGGAAGAGGGAGAGCGTCGTACGCGGCGAGGACCTCAGGAACAGAGGCATAGAGCAGACGGAGCAGATTGACAGCAACCTTGTCGGTGATAACCTCGTGGACGAAACCGGGATGCTGCTCGGACCAAGACGCCTCCTGTTCGCGGAAGCTGAACTCCTCCTCGGCAGGCGTCCACTTCCAGGTCTGCCAGATGTAGGCAGGGAAGCGCGTCTCGACGTCATAGGGGTATTGGTACGCCAGCTTGTCGGCGAGCGACATCTTGGACATGTCCATCATGGGCTTTTGTCCAGTCACCTTCTTCGGGAAGGAGGGCTCCATGCTGTCGATTGAGGAGGCATGTGACGTCTTTGAGGACTCTGTCGTATCATGATTCGAAGCGGCGACGGGAGCTTTCGTGGAGGTGGTTGTTGTGTCGTGGGAGGAGGATATTAAGTAGAAGACGATTAGGAAGAAGGCGGCCGCGGCGACGGCTCTCTTGGGGGTAAGCATGGCGAAGGTGGTATTGTAAAGAGCGAGTATTCTTGTTGAATGAATTGAGGACTATGAAGTCATTGGGAAGTCGAATTCCTCTTGGCAAAGACGGATGCTGTGGTAACGGCGACGTTAAAGAAGGACGCGCTGGGGGCCGAAACGAATGCGACGTGGTTGCTTAAAAAAAAGCCGTTGGGGACGTCGAATTTGGAGTATAAAGAAGGCAAAGCCGCGGCAGTTGGAGGGCCTGGACTACGGCTTGGTGATTCCTGCGAAACCAAAAGAGGTGGTGTCAGTTTGGAAATTATTAGGAAAAACGGGCACGTCGGCAACAGGTTGAGGCGCAAGAAGCTGCGCAGCGAAAAGGCAGGCGGGTAGGGCTGGCAGGTAAATGAAGTCTGGGTCGGGGGAATAGGGGAGGGAGCTTGTTCAAGGTTTGGGTGGTGAAGGGATGAGCTGGTAGCGGATAGAGAGTGCGTGGGGCCTGGAGACGTAACGGGCAGACGAGGACCGGAGCGCACCTTTGGGATAGCGTCGTCGCAGAGAGAGGCGCAGGTCAGGACGGGACGACTGAGTCGAGTTCCCCGGCGATCGATCTGAATGCCAAGAGACGTAGAAGGTGAACGAAGACGAATTGACGTCGTCGAGACTCTGGGTGGGCAGAGTTGTTGTGTTGCAGACGGCGAGTTGGCAGAATAAAATGGGCGAAGATATTATTAGGGGACTTCGCCCAGGGTCCTAGTGATTTTTTTTTTTTTGTCTTCGGTCAGGGCGATGCGGCTGGAGGACACGATTTGGGGTGGATGCAGGGTGCGTAAGATGGCGGATGGCTGTGCTGTGCCGCACCGAGTACGACTGAGGTGTTCCGATTAAGGCACCGAACGGCTTGAGCGGGAGGCTGATCTGGACGTGCTGCGTATCTTCGTAGAAATGTGGTCGTCGGAAGGGTTTTTGTTCAAGGAGCGAAGTTTTTGCTTGGTTGAGTGAGTGAAGGTCGAGTTTCGCAAAACCTCGAGACAGCAGCGATATGGGAAACGGGCGAGACTTGGCACGGGGCGAGTCTTTAATAGGTCGGGATGCAAGGGAGGCAGGGACTCAGGGAGGGAGTGGAGGGCACCTCCGCGATAAAGAGAAGAAAAGAAGGGACGATTGGCAGATGGAGGCTGCGCTACTTCGGAGGAGCAAGTTGCGATACAGTGTAGGGAGTCGAGCGATTCGTCGATTCGATTCGCAATGGACGGGACTGGACGAGACTTGGACGGGTCGGGAAAAGAATGAGCAATGGAAGTCCCTTCTGTGCCTTCTTTCCTTGGTTTGGTTGGCGGCCGTGGCGTGCCCCCTGGAAGGTACACCTCAGGGTAGCCCGGTACCTTGGCTGCACCTGCTCCTGCTGCACCCGCTGCTTGGCTGGATGTCGCCGCCGGGTCTGCCTGCTGCGGGCTGCGGCGCTGACAACACCTCAGCAAAGTACGTACACACCCGACTGCACCGTCACCGCGTAACCTCCACCTCACCACCTTCACACTGGATGGGTGGGCGCCGGTGCTGACGGGCAACTTGGCCGCTTGGCGGTGCTGCCAGGGGATTCGACAGGCCAGACAGGCCAGACGACGCATGAGACAGCACGGGAGGGCGGATTGCACGGACGGGAAAGACACCAAGAGATGGGATCCCCGTGCTCGACCGCGCTGGGTGCATGGACATTGCAGACACGAACAAGCCCGAGGTCTGGTGGCAGACGGGTAGGGCGAGCGAGGCAATGGATGAATCACTGAAGCACTGGAAGCCGGGACACGGGACGGATACAAACAATCCGAAGAAAGTGCCCAAAGACTTACGCCATCTGCCGACGGATATGACGAATGAGCATCGCGGCATCTGTGCTCGGGAAGAGCTGCCGAGTGAGAGTGACTGTGAGACGGGGGGACGGGGAGCGGGAGACACGGCGGCGGTCCAGACAAAGAGTCCCGTCTCGTCGATTGACTCGAGTCCGAGCAAGCCTTCGCTTCGAATGTGGAAGTCAGTCGCCCAACATTGTTGGGCCGGTTAACTTGGAAAAAGTAGGTATTCAACGAGTCGTGGGACGGCGGACGTCTAGCCTGATGTGGCCTTGGCGGAGCAATCTGCAAGTAGCAATGCCCGTCCCTTGAAAGGCTGGATGGATATTGGGTATGTTGGACCCCAAGGAACGGCGCACGGATTCGAGTCAAACTCGTCCATGGATAATGGATGGCATCACACACGTACGAATACGCAGACGGCAGGATGGATCATCAAGCACACCTGATGAGGAGAGTCGGGGAGGTGAGGGCAGGTGGAAGCAGTTGGTCTCTGCGCTCCTGCACCTGCTGTTCGTCTTGCCATATCAATGCCAAGTCCTGCCTGGGAGTTCCTTCCACGTGTTTTCCATTCTCTGTGCCTTACCTAAGCCAAGCACTCGCTGGCTCACCCCTGATGATACGTACCCTACCTTGTACCCGGGCGAGGCACTTCTCCTCATTTCGCTTCGGTGTCCCGAACAGGGGCCTCAGCAAGATTTCTGGTAATTGGGATCCGTCCTGTGGATGCCCTCGCGGATCTCGGCGTGTCCATGGACGACAGGGAGGCCCGAAAAAGATCGAGAAGGAGAAATAAGAATGTCAATTGAGCACCCAAAGCCGGCCCAGAAAACAATCATGGAGATCCCCGGGCCATCACGACATCAGATAAATTGGCGCGTTTCAGAAGGGAGCACCCTGGATGGACACCTCCTAAAATAGGTATCAATCTGCACCTCCACCTCTTCGCCGTTCATCCTTCTAGACTGGACTGACTCTACGCAGTACATGCCTGCCTTTTTCAGCACCTGCAGCAGCACCACCAGCATCGGATCTTCCAGACCACGGCCGTCCAGAGCCCAGACGCCGTCGAACGCAGTATCGTGCCTCCACGGTTCGCAGACATCGGCCACCGCTTGTGCTCGTCAAGTCTCATCAAGCCTCATCAACTCAACCAGAGACAACTCCCCGCACCCCCGCCAACCAATAGCAGCACATCCTTCGCCATTAAACTTGACCTTGACCAGGAGCCTTCCCCGTCCTCCGCTTTTCTTACTGAACTGCCGTGCGCCATGGAACGACCGTCTCGTCAATGCCGCCAAGATATCTCACCCAAGGCAGGCTGTTGTCTTGTCCTGTTTCGTGGCATCAACGCCAAGTGGCCACTCTCATGTCATGACCGGTAAAAGGACATGAACACCCCACGCAGCATCAAGACATCGCATCGCCAAACGCCGCCCAGAGCCATGAACACCACTCCAGTGTCGTCCTCAGTCCGAACCGTCTCCGTTTCGCCAAGCATGCAGACTTGAGACGCTCCCTTACTGCTTGTGGCACATCACTTACAAAACGCAGTGTGCCCACAAGAAGAAATTCCTGACATCAAACAGCATCAACCTTACTCCCGCGTTTGGGGCTGAGCGTCCTCCACCTTCGTCCGATGTCTCTGCGAAAAGTCTAGACATTCCGCCGTCCCGCCCTGTCGCTCTGCAAAATCGCCATGCCACGCAAGCCATTTCACGATGCATCTACCAGATGACTGGCCGCCGGGTGCATCCGATGGTCTCGGCTCTAGGCGGATGACTACAATCCGAACACCAGCGACCCAAAGACCGGTCTCGCTCACATCTCGGGACTGATGCCATTCTCAACCCCCGAATCGGCAATCGCTAGAACAGTCCGCCGTTGCGAGAGAAGCCACGTCCACGCAACGTCTCTCAGTCCTTTTTTCTTTTTCTTCCCAAACAACGGCCCACTGCTTTATCTCAGATAGCCTCAACCTCAGCCGCAGGCCACAGCGACCCGGTCTTGCGGATGACTCCTGCCGATCGAGTCATGCCCCGTTGGACGATGGCCGATCAGAATCTGACCTTGTCCAGGGGAGCTTGACAATGCCATATGATGATTTGCTTAATTCGAAGTTTGTTTTGCCGCACAAGAGACGACGGCGCACGTTCCGCCGTCGATTATCATTTCGACAATCATCACGGACTCGGTCATGACAACTCAATCTCTACGGTGGTGCGTTCTCATTTTGAAGAGCGAGCATTTCTCTCAAACAAGTGTTTGTATACGAAACAGCCCAAGCCCAAACTCTCGACCCGAGCTATCCCATCAATTCGGTGCGGCTCTTCAACAAGGCCGTCCTTGCTGTCGTCTTTGCCGTCGCTCATTCTTGGGATGTGGGACAATAACCCTTGCCTTGCATTGCCTTCCCTACACGGGTGTCAAATTCAGGGTCGCGGGATATGTCTCTGATCGTCATATCAACGCTCTTCGTTTGAAAAGTCTCTTGGTCTCATGTGCCGAGACGTGCAACGGACGAGCGGCCTGCCGTCTGACCGGGCGGCAGCGTGCAGCTTCGGTATGCCGTGTCACGGGCCATTCTGCCGAGGTGCTTCTTGTCTACCACTTCTTGATACTTGATTGTGGACCGGCCTCCGTCCGGATTGTAACGCTCGAGTTTGAGGGGATAATCAGCATTGCGTATTGCGACCTTGGAGGTCAGATGAATCGGATGCTTCGAACGTAGCTTAATCTTAATCTTCTTTTCCTGCAGATCTGCTCATGCTATGTTGATGCACGGCTCCGACGTTGGACCGTCGTTGACGCAACTCTGTTCAGGCCGTGTGGCGTTCGTTTCCATGACCATTGAATGACACAGAAAACATCACAGTTGAACAATCACACACAAACGAGATGCAACAATACAGAAAACGGGCCTTGGTTCGGACGGTGCCTCCAGTCTATCGGCTGGTGCCCGGAGAAGTTCGTCCACGCTGGGTCAGCTTCGCGCGATCCTTCGCTGCGGTACCAACAACCACCCCCAAAACGCCGATGGAGGCCGCAGCCAATCGCCTTGCTGCACCGCATGGACTTTCCCAATGCGGCATGAGATCAGCTTAAGAGAGACGACGAGATCTCCAAAAATGTTGGAGAAAACTACAGCTCATGAGCGTCTGGATTGGGCATGCACGACAACTTACCCCGCCATGATGAAGCTATCATCTTGACAAGACCAATTACCCCGCCGCCATGGTCTTGAGCTGGCCGAGCTGGTTTATCCATCGCGGGAATCCTATGTGCAATCGTGCCTTAGGGGAAGCAGCGGCATATCTGTGGTCACACGCCAAGATAACCGTCGCATACCGGAGGCGTTTGAATGGCTCGATATCACCAGACTACTGCAAGATCCCCCGCATTGCATCTCGCCCAGCCGCCCCTTGAGGTCTAGATAAGGCTGGCCGCTGCCGCTCCCTCGCCCGCCTCAGTCAATCCGTTTCAATTCTCAAGAAAACAATACGTGACTGTGCAGATATGGCCGTTCATCCGTTAAAGGACCTCTCCGAGGCCGAGTTCAAGCTCGCCGGCGACGTTGTGAAGAAGCTCTACTCCTCCGAAGTGACGCTCTTCTTCCGCGCAATCTACCTGCAAGAACCGAAGAAAGCAGAGCTCATTCCCTTCTTGCAGGCCGAACATGAAGGCACCCTCAACGACAGCACGCCGCCGCCCCCGCGACGGGCGCGGCTCCAGTACGATGTAATCAAGAACGGGAAGCTCCCGGAATACACAACGTCCATCGTCGACCTCGAAACGAAGACAGAAGCCGAGCGCATCGTGGCCAAGCCAGAGTCTCAGACCGGCTATACCCCGTAAGCCCCTCCTGGAAAGCCATGTCTGCCCACACTGACACGATATCACAGCGATGAGTTCGGCGCCTTCCAAGACGCCTGCATCGCCTCTCCCCTCTTCAAAGACGCAATGTCGGATTTCTCCCTCCCCGAGAACTTCACAGTCACGATCGACCCTTGGCCCTACGGCGGCCCAGACCCCTCGGACGGCGCCATCCCGCGCACAATGCAAGGCCTCGTCTTCGCCCGCGACGCCGCCGCCAACAACCTGGACTCGAACCACTACGCCTACCCGATCCCCATCATCCCCGTCATGGACTTCACCACCAAGGAGATCGTCCGCGTCGACCGCCTCGCCACGGGCGGCAAAGACGACCCCCTGCACCCGCAACCCAGGAACACTTCCGCCGGCCCCAAACCGCTCTTCACGACGAAGATCACCCCCGGCGCCGAGTACGTCCCGGAACTGCTCGACATCCCCCAACGCGCGGACCTGAAACCCATCAACATCACGCAGCCCGAGGGCGCCAGCTTCACGGTCCACAGCGACAACCTCGTCTCCTGGCAAAAGTGGCGCTTCCGCCTCGGCTTCACCCCGCGCGAGGGCGCCGTCCTGCACGACCTCTGCTACGACAACCGCCCCGTGCTCTTCCGCCTCAGCTACAGCGAGCTCACCGTCCCCTACGGCGACCCGCGGCCGCCCTTCCAGCGCAAGCAGGCCTTCGACCTCGGCGACGGCGGCTTCGGGCGCGTCGCGAACAACCTCGAGCTCGGGTGCGACTGCCTCGGCGCGATCCACTACTTCGACGCGCTGCTCGCGGACGCCGGGGGCAACCCGACGGTGGCCAAGGCGGTGGTGTGCCTGCACGAGCAGGACAACGGGATCGGGTGGAAGCACACGAACTTCCGCACGAACCGGGCGGTGGTGACGCGGCTGAGGGAGCTGGTGGTGCAGTGCGTCGTCACGCTGGCGAACTACGAGTACGTGTTCGCGTACAAGCTCGACACGGCGGGGGGGATCACGCTGGAGACGCGGGCGACGGGGGTGATGAGCGTGGTGGCGATGGACGCGGGCAAGACGGAGAGCGAGTACGGGGTCGTCGTGGCGGACGGGGTGCTGGCGCAGAACCACCAGCACGTGTTCGCGGTGCGGATTGACCCGGCGGTGGACTCGTACGCGGCCGGGGACACGGGGGTCGTGGTGGAGGAGAGCGTGCCGGTGGCGATGGACGAGCGGACGAACCCGTACGGGAATTTCTACCGAGTGGTGAAGCGGGGGGTGGAGCGCGCGTGCTGGGTGGACGCGGAGCCGCGGGTGAACCGGGTGGTGAAGATGCAGAACCGGCGGGTGCGGAACGCGGTGAGCGGGCGGAACGTGGCGTACAAGCTTGTGCCGAGCGCGACGCAGCTGATACTCGCGGACGAGGCGAGCCAGGTGAGTAAGAGGGCCAAGTTCGCGCGGCACCATGTGTGGGTGACGGGGCACCGGGACGAGGAGCTGTGGGCGGCGGGGGAGTTTACGAACCAGAGCGTTGAGGAGGAGGGGGGCGTGTGGGATATGGTGCAACGGGGGGACTGGTTTGGCGATGAGGATGGTGATGTTGGGGAGAGGAACGGGGGAGGGGAGGGGAGGAAGAGTAGTCCGGTGATCTGGAGCGTTTTCGGGCTGACGCACAATCCCAGGGTTGAGGACTGGCCTGTGATGTGAGTACCATTCGTGCGAGGAAGGGCAATTGTTGGGTTATGTGCTAACGTCGGAGCAGGCCCGTCGAGATTCATCAGATGCACATCCGGCCTGCGGATTTCTTCACGTCGAACCCGGCGCTGGATATGCCTGGGGCCCGGAACAACACGAGCGTGATTGTGCCGTGCTGTGGAGAGTCAGGAGAGAATGTGGCAAACGGGGCGAAGGAGGGGGGCAGTGTGCAGCGGGATCCGGCGGCGCATCTTCAGGGGCCGGGGCCGGATGTTGATGCCGAGGAAGCCGGGGCGCATACACGATAGATGGTGCGAAGCTGAGAGTGTGGAGGAAAGATTGGACGTGGCGTGGATCACGATCGATGGTTATCATTGTGGAAGCATCCAGGGGCTGATTGCTCAAACGGGCGGGCTTTGGATGGTGACGAGATGCTCGAGGTTGAAGAACTCGGGAATGGCCATCAAGGACAGTAAACATCATTTATCCTGATCTCTCCATCAACGTTTCCAAGTGAAAGCGGGTAGAAAGACTGCAGCTTTTGAAAGACATGGCTGGGATAATGGCCGCGTCTGGACAATCTCACCCGGTGTTAGTGAAGCTGAATCTTTTGGTCTCTCGTGAGCAGGTCAAACTCGGTCTTGGGTGCGAACATTGGCCAATCTGCGCAGACATCCTCGGCCCTCGAGCACGATAACTGCCATAAGATCACCTTGACCAGGACTTGCTCGCAGCAAAGACTCCGTTTACAGCCCGTGGGAGTCGTTGGTGAGAAGACTTACACCGTCGGAAGCGGGCGTGTCGGATGCAGCACAGCTGGCGGCAATTGCACAGACGCCCCGCCGAGCTGGCACCCGCCAACCCCACCATCGGCAGCGACCGGCAGCAGTCCGCACCGACTCAAGCCGCGGCGTCAACGTCAACGAAACTCAAACCGTGGCGACAAAGACTCCTTCTTCAGTCTTCAAGATTCCCTTCCCTCCTCGCGGCGCAAACGTCCCACATCGCAATTTTTAATTCCTGACAACCTCCCGACGAGTAATTAACCATTCGACACCGATCAACCCCAACGAAATCTACACACCTACCGATCGAACGAACGAAACCTACCCCGCAACCCCCACCACGAACCGCAGAATGGAAGACGTCCCCCTCGAGCACGGCTCCCTCGAGCACCTCCTCCCGCCCTCCTGGAAGACCCTCGTCACCGCCTGGCTGGCCGAGGACACACCCTCCTTCGACTACGGCGGCTTCGTCGTCGGCTCAGACCCACGCAAGGCGACCCTCTGGGGCAAATCCGGCGGCATCGTCGCGGGCCGCCCCTTCGTCGACGAGATCTTCCGGCAGTGCGACTGCACCGTCGAGTGGCACGTCAAAGAGGGTTCCCACATCGAGCTGCGCGGCCACGGCGGCGCGCCCAAGGGCAAGATGGCCGTGGCGACCGTCACGGGCCCGACGCGCGGGCTCCTCCTCGGCGAGCGGGTCGCGCTCAACACGCTCGCGCGGTGCTCGGGGGTGGCGAGCATGACGCGCGGGATGCTGGTGAACCTGCGCGCGGCGGGGTACCGGGGCGTGCTGGCGGGCACGCGCAAGACGACGCCGGGGTTCCGGCTGGTGGAGAAGTACGGCATGATGGTCGGCGGGGCGGACGCGCACCGGCACGACCTGAGCTCGATGATCATGCTCAAGGACAACCACGTGTGGAGCAAGGGCAGCATCACGAACGCGGTGCGGGCGGCGAAGAGCGTGGGCGGGTTCAGCTTGAAGGTGGAGGTGGAGGTGCAGAGCGAGGCGGAGGCGGACGAGGCGATTGAGGCGGGCGCGGACGTGGTGATGCTGGACAACTTCACGGGCGAGGGCGTCAAGGTCGCGGCGAGGAGTCTGAAGGAGAGGTGGGCTGGCAAGAGGCACTTTCTGGTCGAGGTCTCGGGCGGGTTGACGTTGGAGAATGTGGAGAACTACGTGTGCAACGGTGAGTCTTTGATGATGTTGAAATCTCGGGTGTTGTCGGGCTGGAGGGATGGTTTGGCTGACGATTTACGCAGATGTGGATATTGTCTCGACGAGCGCGATTCACCAGGGCGTGCCGCACGTCGACTTCTCGCTCAAGGTCGAGCACTAGGCGGGACGGACGCCTGGACGCTGGCGGCTACGAGGCCATCGTCCGAAGACGCAAAATGGATTGCCAGGAGTTGCCCGGATAGAACACAGCGGGAGGTCGCGCGGTCTTTTGATACCTTACTACTAACCTTAAAATCAAGTCAAATACAACCTCAATTGAACCCAAGCTGCGAATTTTTGAGTTTCACGTGGGAGCGGCATGGAATCAGGAGAAATCGCCCTCTCAGCCTTATCTGGAGACAACATCTTTTACGGGCTGTTGGAATTGCGATGGTCCAAAATCTGCTCGATTGGAGTTCGCCAAAGAGGAGATGAAGTTGCGGTGATTTAAACTTTCCGATAGAATACGAAGTAGGCCCGCCGCGGGGTGCCGATTCGAAGCGATTAAGCAAGGGCGTCGGATTGGCCCTTCAGACGTTGCAAGTGGGGACAATGCGAGGACTGCAACTCGATGCTCACCGGACTTTCAACGGACTTTCAGGACTTGAGCGGTCAGCAGCTTTTCGAAAGCGCTCGTTGCCTGAAGAGTAGGGATTTCCGAATGGTGGCAAGAACGACGCGGGGGATGGCGTGATTGAACGCGGTTGTCATGGTCTTATCTGCGGCTTTTGCGGCGATAAGTCTACTCAACTGCCCAGATCCCATTCCTTTGAAGGAACATCGAAACGAAATTTTGAGCCGAAATGAGATTATCGAAGCCCGAACCCCTGCCCTCGTCCAACACGGGAGGAGAGATTCTCGAGATGGCAATCAAAGGGAGTGCATCCGGGGGAAACGATCGTTGATCCCGTTTGCCGCGTGCAATCTTGGGCTGTTCCTTCAGTGCCACCCAGCTTGACGCGTTCAACCTACTGCGTGGCCGTTATCACTGCTTCTATTCTGCCCAGAGCAGCCACCCGGTGCGACGTCAAGCATTACGCCAAGAGAATTGCGTTGCCCCCCCCTTCCCCCTGTTGCAGGAAGGGTGTCTCGTGAAGGTACAATTACCACATCACATTTTCAATGAGGAAAGTTTAATGACTTCGTTGGAGGAGTAGTCCTTGCTTGCACAAAAACTCTATTTGATTACCCCAACACCGGCAGACCACCGCCTGCACCTTGCCCTCTGGGACAGAATACTAGAGTTTCAGACCTGACATGACGCTGAAGATTTTTGATGAGTTCATCTCAAATAGAGAGACAGAATGGTTTGCATAGAAGATTTCTATTCTTGTTGAAGAGATGGGTGTGGTGGTGTGTTGGGTTGTGGCCGGCATCGTCGGAACTTCAAAGTCGGAAGTCCAAACTCAAAATGTGGGACGGATTGAAGAACCAACAGATGCCGGCTGCAGTTGTGACAAGAACACCACCAAAGAAATAACAATCGGCAGAAAGCTGGGCGCTTCCCTCATCCAGGTGCCTGAGGAAATCTTGCCCGGCAAGTTGCCAAGAGGCGGTGGACGGGGTATGAGGCGGCAGTTGTCAACCATCCCATGTATCACAACCGACTCAGCCAAAACCTTATTTCGCCTCCCACACCACCATTCCCACGCACGCGGCATCACACTTTCAAGAAGATGAGACCCCTTAATCTATCTAGTCTTGACAGGAAGCACACTTGTCACATCAAACGATGGGCAGGCCATCCCTGCGAAAGCTGAATCGCCTCGCTATAACCTGCGCTGCAGGACAGACCCATTGGGCCCTTCCTCCGTGAACTCTCTTTTCTCCCCCCCTTTCCCTCGCACCATGCCCTTCATCGAAATACAGTTTCGCTCATCCACGAACTGACCGGGTTACAACTTCCACTTCTTATCGGGTCAAGGTTTTGCTTGGCTTCTTGGTGGTGTTCGTTCCGTTGTATGTCACTGTTCACTGGGCATCCTTCTTTTGAGAAGCTGAGACAGCATCTCGAAACATAACGCCGGTGGTCTGGCATTTCAGAACACGGCCATCCCCGGATCACGCACCCCCTCCGGAGCGTTTACACTCCCTCAACGCCTCGGAGAACCCAAAACACAAAAAGCAGTGCATCATGTTCAAGCAGAGCCCGTTGAGGGCCAGGGCCCGACCCAAGACGCTCATCTTCCTGGCCGTGGCCGCTTTCCTTTTCTACACATCATGGACGGCGTACATCCGCAACGGGCGGGACGTCGCCATCTGGCGCCACGGGCACGCGGCGACACTGGCCGAGGAGACGCCCACGAAGCCAGTCGTCCCGCTCACTGAGCCGTGGAAGACGGAGCAGCCCAAGACGACGCCGGCGTCCGCCGGCGCCAAGCAGCAGGACGGCAGCGAGCTGCGCAAGCAGGAGGGCGACAAGAAGACGGAAGAGGACGAGAGTGTCAAGGAGTGGGAGAAGCAGCAGGACGAGCCGCAGACCGTGCCAGTGCACGACGAGGCGGAGGACAAGAAGAAGGCGGAGGAGGAGAAGCGGAAGAAGAAGATCGAGGAGGAGGCGAAGAAGCAGAAGGAGAAGCAGGAGGCCGAGGCCAAGCGGAAGAAGAAGGAGCAGGAGGCCGAGGCTGCGAGGTCGCATCACGAGCAACAGCTGCGAGACCAGTTCGCGAGGGAGTATGAGGCCGCCAAGAAGTAAGTACCGCAACTAACTCGAGCGTCATCGCCGTTTCATCAAAACGCAGACCAACTCACATTATCATCAGACTTCCTGGTAGTGGCGCGATCTATGGCAACACGCTCGCCTCTCTGAGCCGCAAGGACGACCGCCCGGCCAAGTTCGCAGACCGCTTCAGACAGTCCGCCGCGGAGGAGCAGCCCTGGGCCGCGAACCAGCGGCCGGTGCACTTCGACCCGTACCCGGACTACAACAGCGACGAGTGGAACAAGACGCGCCGCGCCGCGTACGTGCCGTGCGTCGGCGCGCTCGGCGAGCCCGTGGAGGACCTGCTCGTCTTCAAGGGCCACCCGCGCGACTTCCCCAAGCCGGGCATGGGCGGCTTCGACATCATGGACATGGACGGCGACATCTGCTACGAGCGCGACACGCGGCTGGGCCAGTACGGGCTGACGCCGCAGCTGCACGCCAAGACGGGCCTGCCGATCGATTGGGACAGCGTCAAATGGGGCGACCTGCAGACGAAGTGCGCGAAGCAGAACGCGGCGCGGTTCGGCAAGGGGAAGCCCAACGAGTACCTCATCACGGCGTACGAGGACATTGCGAGCAAGTACGGGAACGAGATGAGGAAGAGGGAGGAGGGCGGCGAGCTGGATGCGCGGGAGGACACGGCGCACGAGAGCCGGACCGCCGTGCTGCTGAGGACGTACACCGGCAAGAAGTACACCGAGAACGACAAGCAGGTGATTCGGGCGCTCGTCTCGGAGCTCTCGCTGCGGTCTGGTGGAGAGTACGAGGTGTTCCTCCTGCTGCACGTGCGCGACGACTCGGTGAACATCTTCGACGACAAGGAGCGCCAGAATGTGCTGGACAAGCACATCCCCAAGGAATTCCACAGCATGACCAAGGTCTGGAACGACCAGGCCGTGTGGGACATCTACACGGCGCTGACGGACGCCGAGGAGCGGACGGTCCACCACGCGCAGTGGCTCTCTGTCCAGAAGTTCAGCATCGACCACCCGGAGTTCGATTTCATCTGGAACTGGGAAATGGATGTCCGCGTCGTCGGGCACAACTACGACTTCGTGCGGCGGCTGGAGGGCTTTGCGCGGAACCAGCCGCGCCGGGGCCTGTGGGAACGCAACGAGCGGTACTACATTCCCGCCTTCCACGGCGACTACGACACCGATTTCCGTCTGCACACCGAGCAGGCCACGCGCGGCAGCCAGGTTTGGGGCCCGCCGAAGGTGTCCTTCATCAACCCCGTCGGACCCAAGCCGCCGGTCGCGAACCCCGAAGACGACGCGTATAAGTGGGGTGTCGGGGAGGACGCCGACCTGATCACGCTGGGTCCGATCTTTAACCCGGTGAACAGTAGTTGGATTTTTGGTGATAATATCTGGGGATATAAGGATGAGGAGAACCCCGACCCCAGGACTCTTCCGAGGCGTACGACGATTGTGACGCAGTCCCGCCTTTCGAAGCGTCTTTTGGATATTATGCATGTCGAGAACCTGCGCGGTAACCACATCGCGTCGGAAATGACTCCGCAGACCGTCTCTCTGCTGCACGGTTTCAAGGCCGTTTTCGCACCGCATCCTACCTGGTTCGACCGCCCCTGGAACGGTGCGTTCCTGGACAAGTGGTTCAATTCTGGGGACATGGGCAGCGGCGGCGAGGGTAGTCCGTTCGGCTACGGAAGAGAGAGAAGATACCAGGGTACTACGTGGTACTACCGCGCAGAGCCCCCGTCCAGGTTGTACAACAACTGGATGGGCTACGTCGATACGGATATCGGCGGTAGGAACTGGGAGATCGAGCACGGCCGGCCTTGTTTGCCGCCGATGATTCTTCATCCCGTCAAGGAGGTTGAGCCGACGGAAGCTGGGTTCGCCACCCGGTTCGAGCTTAACTACGGTTAAAGGTGTGCGGGAGAAGTCAGCAGGACTGAGGACGATAGTGTACATTCTGGAGCTTCATCATTTCATATGTGTATCTTAGATTCATGGCATGCAGCGGTAATAGATTTGTGAGAAATGTTATTCATTGTTAAACAATTGCTCGCATGTATGACGTTCACCGGCCCGCGAGGGGCGTAACAAACACAGCCAGTAGCTTTGGGCCGGGAAGTGGTTCGAATCATGCCTCCTAATGTCAGTTTTTGAACCTTCATGCTGAGTCACGACGCTGAGCCAAGTCGCTGCAGGGAGAAGAGTCCGGAATACTCAGAAACCAGTCTAATAGGCTCACGTCCGTGTCAAGCTTCTCCGCTTCCAGAATTTGTTTGAGTCCCGCCTCGGGACCTGCAGACCTCTCCACCCCGTTAACGATTTGATTTGAACCATAATACCCTGAGTCTGAATTGCGCCGTGCAGAGCCTCCGTGAGACAGCTGCTGAGATGTGAACGGGTTCGTTGAAAATGTGGCAATATCATCTGCCATCGGCGGTGGTGCGTACAATGCAGAAAAATCTATCCAAGTGTCCGAGTCTATGTCTTCGCCAAGCCCGTTTAAGGATCCTGGATTGGCCGGCTCATCTTCATGCGAAATATTTGGTGTTGCTGTGGATTGCTGGTTCATCTGTCGGTATGAACGGGAGAGCTCCGCGTGGGCATTTTGTACAACATCAACCACTTGACTTCGGATTTGATTTTCGAACGACGGCATTAACTCCAAACTCATCTGTTCGAGCTGACGTCTTATCATTCGAGGAAGTTCAAGTCGTAGATATCTCTCGAGTTCCGTCAGTTCCCAGTCCCTGTACGTTTGCCAGGCCTCTGGGCCATTGTCAAGATAATCTACTTCTATTAACATCAGATCTAAAGCATATCGAAGTAGTATCACTCACGGGGTGTTGGAATCATATTCTCCGGGTCATCTGGAAACAGGATTTTATATAAAAATCTCCACTTCTCTTCATCGGTGCCTTTGCTCTTCTTTCTGAGGCTTCTCTCCTGCTCCTTGGTGTACCCCTCTGGGAATTGAGCCACCTCAAGATTACATCTATCGGTCTGAAGAAGATGTTCATGCAGCCCGCTTTCTGTACCAAATACATTGGAACAGCGAGGGCAATAGATTGGCAAGGAGTGTTGTCGGAATATGTGCTCTCTGCGACTATGTCAGTCTTTGTTCCTCAGTGACTAGTGAGGCTCAGATGGTACCACCCACTTCAAACGATGAATTGTGGACCATCCTGGTCCAGCGCAGGATCTGTGCCGTTTATGCCTCTCCGGATTTCGCCGATAGAAAGGACATGCCAGCTTTCTTTTTCGGTCATCAACCGGGTCACTTTCAGGGCGTTTCTTCCTCGGTTGCTCTTCTTCATCCTCCTCGCCCCCATCGTCGGCGGCCTGGACCCGCTTACGAAGAAATTGAGTGCGCTTAGCAGAATCCTTGTTCTCCAGTTGAGATGGTTTTACTTGTGTTTCTTCTCTTGGTTCTCTTCCATCTGATAACTTTGAAGACGTCCCGTCAACACAGTCTTTAATCTCGAGACGCTGATCTATCATGAGCTTGAACTCAGTCATCAACTTGTCCACGACGAGCCTTCTGATTTGGTCGATGGTCAGACTCTCAGACATAGTGGATGAACTGTCAATATCTGTTGTTGCATCGGAAGTGTCGGCGCTGGCCTCGGCGGATTCAGAGGGGACATCGATACTCCCCCGGCTACTAGGCTGATGTTGGAGCCGGTTCCAGCGCGTGCTTAGAACATCGTTATTCTCTGTTGAAAGCTCCATCTTCGTAGGCATTCCAGAAAATATCCCGTCTTTTCTCGCAAGGTCATGCTGTCCTTCGACGAAGCTTTGTTGTTCCATGTTGACAAGTTGGGAGACATTCGAACCCACCACGGTGTCTAATGCTAGGGAAAAACGCTACGACGTCTAGAATGACAGTGGCAACAAGCCGAGCAGAGGATCGGACAATCCAGGAAAACCAGGGAAACTGACGCGACTGGATCCAGTGCCTGAGTCTGTTTGCAGTGGGCATTACCACTGCCCCTAAAGAACATCAGTTCGTGTATCAGGTCAAAGTGAGATCGATGCTAGTTGACTTACCCGCAACAAGAATAAGAACCAATGTATTCACAAATAGAAGCACCCCAGAAACTAGCAATCCCGCGTGTAACGTGCGAAGTGACGATTCTTTGATCTCGAGTTGTAGGTGGAAAACGATTGCATTATTTAGATAGAGATGAAAAAGGAGGCATACAACGGCCGTGATCCCAAATGACAACAAGTTTTGCCTCAACGTTGGCAGCGCTTCTGGATGTCCATTTGAAAACATGTTGACGTAAGCAAAACTGTGCGAATCGTCTCTCACCGAGTGATGGCGTATTGAGAGCACTGACTTATTGCGATGAAGACGGAACGGGAAAGCCTCTGGACCTTTTGTACAGCAGCCGTTCTTGTTGGGCCGTCAACGGACGTGCGCATTTGCGCAATAAGCTGACCTGCTGCCAAGGTATGTGCTGCGTTAAGCAGGACTCACCAGCCAAATTCCAACAAATCAGACGATCTCTCTTTCAGAGTCTGACGTGTCGGGGACATGACCATCTTCTGATTGGAGAGGCTGTTTCATTGGCCCATCACGCTTACATGTAATCTCCCTCATTGGGTCCATTTCTGAAACCGCTAACCAGTCTGCAATCATGATTGCACAGGAGCAAGCCATTGCCAGCCTGGATTTGTACTTATTATCTCATGAAAATTTCTATTTCTGCCGGCTACAAGGCGCCGTACATCAAACGCGCGAGGCGGAGATCCTTACAATCATGCTCTGAGGGCAATTACCTCGATACTGGTTATTTGATTCTGCTAGACGTTGTCGACATTGCTGTGCTC
This sequence comes from Colletotrichum sp. SAR11_59, assembly GCA_025328345.1. NCBI lineage: Eukaryota > Fungi > Ascomycota > Sordariomycetes > Glomerellales > Glomerellaceae > Colletotrichum > Colletotrichum sp. SAR11_59. Next base: position 20,890 of record JAKMXC010000667.1, read on the forward strand.
ATACAATGCAGCCTCAAGATATAATAATCTTTTTGTGGGAAGTCATGCACCTTTTGAACAATAGTTGCCTATTGCTTTGCTTGGATTAACAAGCAGGGTCGGTTATTTTACCATCTTAAATCGTATTAGGCAGGCCTAGATTCCAAACACTACCTACACTTCATAATACCAAAAGAAACGAAAAAACAAAAAGATGGAAAACGAACACAATGTTAGTGATCAGTCTATACCATCTCTATCACCCCAAATACCCCCACTTTAATAGTAGCTTCACATATTACACCTTTCATATGTAAGAAGAGAACTCTATTATCGTCGCGCGAGTGAGCTTCCTCACTGAAGAAGCCGCTAACCTCTCCCTCCAAATTTCATTTGCGGGCTATCACAGCTGTAACTTTCGCCTGGACAGCCAAAACCGAAAATAAAAGGAGTTTGCGATCAACGGAGTGAATTTAAGCTACTGACATGAAGTGCAAAAGCATAACCCACCCCCTTTCCCTTCCTCTCTTTGTCTCCCCCCCTCCCCCTCTTCATATCTGATTAGCTCCTATGGGTCTTGAAACGAGGTATCCTGATTATAGTTCCAATCGAAGAAGTCCATGGCTAGGCTCGGGGCATCAATAGTCTCCTCATGCCCAGGCCTCAAAACATTGTCCTGATGTTCCAGCCCATCGATAACCCCAGTAGGATGATTCAGCCCACATTCCAGACTACCGTCTTGTTGCATACCATTTTGAGGATGAATTGGCTCACGAGTGTGTGTGGATATCGGCAGAAAGAGTACACTGTCTGCAATACCAGGTACCTGGGGATGTTGAGTGAAGCTGGACGGCCCGTCAGGGACAGCCGGTTCTTGCGCCTCAATGGATAGAGCTGCTCGCTGCCGGTACGATTGAGATGCCTCTGCAACAGCATTCGCGACGGTTTCCACAATCCGAGTAAGAATAGGAGCACTGAAAGAGGCAACGGGCATGAAAGTCGCCTGTTGAAGAAGCCGTCTCACTATTCGTGGAATAAAAGATTCCATATGCTTTTGAACTCGGTGCGCCTCCCTACGCTGAAGCTTTTCCAACTGCATGTCGTCATCATCGTAATCTGCATGTAATCAGCACTGGATACAAGACCAGGCTACAAGATCGGGTCAATGCTTACATGGACTTGGAATGAGTTCTTCTGGCACGCTGGGAAACAGAATGTGGTATATGGCTCTCCATTCCTGTTCCGCACCGCCCTTGCTTCTTGTTCGGAGAGCTGCCCCTTGCTCTTTGTCGTAGCCTTCCGGGGGAATCGAATCAGTCAGCGGACAGAGGGAAATTTGTCTCAGATGACATTTGAATTCCGTTTCGGAGTTGAAAATCTTCAAGCAGCGAGGACAGTAGATTGGGAGAGCATGTTGCCGAAGTACATGCTCTCTGTGATTACGTCAGCTGTCGAAAAAGAGACATGTGCAGGCTAGTTGCACTCACTTAACGCGATGAATGCTTGCCCATCCAGGTCCCGCGCAAGATCGGAGTTTTCGATGGTTTTCGGGATCGTGGCGATGAAAGGGGCAGGCGAGTGATTTGGCCGAGGAAGGAATTTTCTCGATTCTGGACCTCTTTCTTCTGGACGTATCCTTATCTTCTCCGTCGTCACTTCCTTCGCGCTGGGAACAATAGCGCTTTCCTGACGTCTGGAAGACACTGCTGGTTTGACCGTCTTGAACTTGTGCCGGCGGAACTTGGCCAGACATAGATGCTTCAGGGTGTTTGGTGCTTCCATGAGTTGCTTGGACCGAGACATAATTGCTACCTCCTATGGTCCGCTTGAGGACAGCCTGTAGGCCTCGTAGATGCTGGCGATCGAAGGACTCTTCAGTCACATTGAGACTAGGAGGCGCAGACGAGACCCTTTCAGAGAGTTCCTCTGAAGTCATGATGTTGCCATTTGCGTTGGAACGTGGCATCGATAGTGGATGTCGTGTCGCCGACAGCCCTTGTATGGTTCGCTCATGTGAAGAGTTGTGCCCAGAGAGATTGATGATGCTTGTCTGTTTGAGTCGCTGAGCATCGAAAGAAGTAATTTTGTTTCTGTCTGTGCCGAAGCGCAGTATGGAACATTCCAGGCGATGGAAAGGTTGCAGAAGTACAGGAACAAGATTGTGATGCTTGGAAAGGATGCCCTTTTGGGTAGTCATTCTTGACAAAGAGCCTAAGCCCCAAGTACAAAGAACAGCAATGGATGTGAAATACATCGACCATATCATGGCAAGCCTGGAGTAATCTATATTCAAGCCCACAGGAGACTTCATAAGCAAGCAGAAGAGTTCGTCAGAACAGACGTCTACACCAGTTGATAGAGTCAGTACACGGTACTGGCCATGACAAGATGCTGGAGAAGTAGCCAACTAGGCCATGGCAACTTTCTGCCAGGACTGATTGGAGTACTCACCCGTGACGTTAGAACATTCATGCCCGTACAGTGACCTTTTCAAGACCAATGCAAAAACAAACATGGCTGTAGTGTATAAGAGCAACCTTGGGAGAAAAGTGGCGACGTCATAGCCAGGGGCTCTCTGTATTGATCGATGATGGCACACAGGCGTACAGGTATGAATAACGTGCATGATGAACGACAACAAAATGGAATTGTAAGCTACACTCCATGTAATGCAATTTGGACCTGAAGTGCGTGAGAAGTTCCGACATTTTATACGCCTTGGAGACTATTGTCCATGTCAGCGTGTCAGGATTTTCGATTTTAAATGGCAAGGGTGCTGGCACTGGCGTTGATCACTGAAGCCACCGAGATGCTGCATATGTACGCATGACCAGTCAAGCATCGCCAATCGAAAAAAAAAGTACTCATCACCTCCACGGAACTCGGGGTAGAGGGCAGGAGACTTCTTTGGCGTTGGGCAGTGGACGGTTGAAAGCCCTTTCTTACACCTATCCCACGGCCTTGAAGGCTAGTGCGGTCCTCGAAGCCCCGCAAGTACTACGCCAACCTTCCAGACCGTGGGATATTTGTACCCGCACACGGGGGGTTTGCTTGGGCGACTTCGGCAGGGATGGGTGACTGCGGCAGGGATGGGCGACTGCGGCAGCGAACATGGTGTGTGGGTAACTCCCGCCAGTACCGGTACGTTGTCGTAAGGCGCAGCTAGGTTCACGAATATTCGTTGACAGCTTTGCAGCGGGGACTTGGGCAAGTGCCTAGTCCTAAGGCAGCTCAGCGATTGCCATTGCACGATGTCATTGGCCATGCTTAAAACAAGGCTCCCTCGGCCATCAACCTTCGTCAGCTTGCGTCTATTTTGCGCTGGCAAACAAAACGCAGGCTCCCATAACCCTGGTTCACATGCATGAGATATCGGACGAGGTGGCATTGCATACCCCTTCCTCCGTCATATCTATGGCCTCTTGTATCCCATCGACTGCTGCATGACGCCAGTACAAATACGTGCGGAGTACTGCTAATTAAGTGTTGTTCCGATTGATCAACGGTTTTTTTGAGCGAATCAGAAAATTCAATAAGACCAGGATTAGAGAAATTGTAGGTACTCGATGTACTGGTGTCATGTAGTAGTGTATACTAGTTGATGGAATACTAGCGTGTTCCCCTCCAGTGTGCCGACTTTGAACGTACCTGCTTTTATCGGCTGATCTCTTTGGATGTACCCGCTTTTATCGGCACCGCTGCCCGGGTGCACCCGCTTTTACCGGCGCCGGAGCCGTCAAAGGGGTCTGCCGATGACCCCCTCAATTTTATCACGACTTTCTGGCCGAACACGTATGCCCTAGTCCCGGAGTTGCTGCCTGGATTAAGCTGCACCACACAAATAGTGAATAAAGACGCATGGAATAACCAGTAGACACCTATTCAATATTTCAAGTCGGACCAAACGCTGCGACATGTAATACGGAATTTGTCGGCATCAATGTTGTCGCTGCTAGCAACGGATTGATTTGTTCTCCCCACGAAGAAGATCGGAACCCAAGAAGCCCAGCTGAGTTGTTTGCACGTCCTCGGAAGAGGACGGAGTGCAAACTTTAGCGGTCAATTGGTTTCTTTTTGCACGTTGGTGTCTTCGATTCTCTCGTATTGATTGATCAGCGGGAATGCGATACTGAGTGGCACATGATCCAAAGCCCATGGAGACAGCAAGACGCGCACTAACCTAGCAGACAGCCTTTCTAATTTGAAATGGCAACCGTTCAAGCAAATCTCCATTCAATTACACACCAACTCTCGTTCGACTCATTGCTGTTACCACCTCTTCCTCAAAACCTCATTTGCAAACAAGCAGATACTTCTGACCACACCATCCCCGGAACCCCTATCGAGCGAAGACCGGGGAAAAGTTGCTTAAATGCTTTCACCAAATCGCTGCCCCAGTCCATCTCGCTGCCAAAAGCCTTTGCAAACACGTTCCCTCGCACCATCACTGCCCAACACTCCGCCAGGTACTTGTCCAGCTCCTCCCGATTATCGCGATGGAATGGATCGTGTGCGACTTTCAGTCTTCGCCGCGGCTTGTAATCAGCCAAATCCATGACCTCCGCGACGAGCTCCGTCGGCAACCCTCTTTTCTTCAGTATTTCCTCTACGGGGAAGATATCACTATCATGCGGCATGTATTCGACGTTGAACACATCGCTCTGGGGAATCCGCGTGTACGGAGCCAGGCCCGCTGGGCGTTCTGGAAGGCCTAGGAAGAACAGGTGAGAGAGGTAGGGTAGCTGTGAGTACGCGTCGCCGCCGGTCGCCTTGCTGATCATTCTCTGATACGTTTTGGTCAATCGATAATCGCAGCGAGTCCAGGTCTCCGGATGTTGGCGTAGGATCTGGAGGCAGATGAAAACCAGGGTTGCGTTTTCGTACATATGGCGCGCACTGCCTTCGTCCGCCTACATTACCTTAGGTGAGCTCAATGGGATCTTCTTTCGGAACAAGTGAGGGCCACAATACTTACGCCACATTGACATACACAAACCGTCGACCATATGTCAAAGTCGTTGTCAGGATTTGCAGCGAGGCGGAGCAGTGGCTCTATTTTGCCGTGGATGAGCAGCGTCAGTAGGAACTGCCAACTTTTCCAGCCCGCGCCGTTGACCTCTTCGAACTCATAACAGTGGTTCACCTCCCACGGTCGTAGGAGACCGTCTGCCCGGCGCTCGCTGTAGGGGACGAGACATTTGCACGGCGGATCGGAGCGGTGGCGACAGCTGGGATTGTTGATGAGGTGCTCATATTCAGGCAGGCGGCCGAAGAGTGGGCTAATTTCCCGGACGGTCTCGTCGTCGACCAGAATCTCGTCGTGGGGTGGGCTGGTATATTCTGTTGCGTATTTGCTGCGTTCGCGGGCGGAGTGCTCGGCGATGGCTTCTGTGAAGACGCGGATGAAGTCGTTGATGCCTGGCACCAGGGTCGGCTCGGGTTCTAGGCGGGGGAAGAGGTCTTTGTAGTCGCTGGCCTTAGGGTTGGCGTGGGTGAAGGTGAATCTGGCGGCGAGGTCGGCCCAAGGTAGATCCGGCAGTTCGTCGGCCATTTTGATGTTACAGCGTGAGATGGGGATGCAGCAAAAGTCGAGTGGCGTTGAGGTTGGAGAATGCCTTTTGTAGGATCATGCTGACTCACTGGTCGAAGCGCGCCCAGCCTGGGCATTTTGGCCTCAGCCGTATCACCATACCAAAGTCCCTTTTTGTCGAATCAAGGTGGTACCTGAGATCACCTGTAAAGGTTGGGCTTGATTGTGTGTCTAAACACATTTCGCTAATTAGCATCAGCTTTGTACGGTGAGTAGACCCTGGAACCGTAACTTGTAGTTAAGTAGCATGAAGCGATTTCCAAACAAGTCGCCCAAGACCAAAGCTGAAAGTCGGAGACTGCCTATTCATTCAATACTGAGTTTGAAATACGACAAGGCCCTCGCAAGTTCACATTCTAGTGTCCGACAGGAAAGTAGACTGTGTCCGTGAAGAATCGCACCACATGCGCTTCAAACCATGAAAATCAAAGACAATTGAAATTCCAATAACTCTTGAAGAATTTCCGTGAACTCTGTGACTCAAATCGCTGCCTTGTGTCTCACTGTGTAAATGGCGCCGCTGATGAGGGATAGCCGCCCCGTTTGATTGAAGCATTCCAGTGATGCCGCTCTCCCTCACATTCCTCATCCCATAGCAACGCACGTGCTAAGAAAACAAGAATCAAGCACGGCAGATTTAAAAGAAAATCAGTTGCTTCCATCTCACGGTTTTCTCTAGATCCCATCCAATCCCGAAGGAGACTTTGTGCGCGAGCTGGTCCTAAAAAATGAATTTCGTGAAGCACATTGGTGAGAACCCGTCCTCAGACCAAGTATCTAAAGATCAAGATACTAAGAGAACCACAGAAGACAGCCGTTTCCCTCCCGAGGATGACCGCTCGACCGTCACATTGATCGATCAAATAATGGATAATCAACATCACCACCCGAATCCGACCCGCAGCTACGGAGACGACCCGCACGGAAACATACGAGCCTGGCTCGACGGGATAGTCATGGAAGACGAGCACAGACCGGTCGTGACCGACGTGCTGCACGCCCTCAGCGGCATTCAGAGTTCAACAGGGCAAAACATGGGCGGGCACTACCCTGCTAGGAAGCAGATGCCAGGGGAGCCGGTCGTGAATGTGCGGACCATCGGGCCCGGCTTCACCGGGCGTGCTCCACCGTTAGGCTCGACAGAGTTCCTTGCCAACGTCGTGGTGGTGGCAATCTTGCTGCTGTTTGCACCGGGATTCACGCTCATTGCGGCGGGCATCTTCATCACTTCCAGGGTTGCCGAGAAGTGGGGTGGGAATGCGTAGTGCTGGATGGATGACTGGACATGATTTCAACGCCTGATGAATAAATATGGAGGATGACTGTAATGATTGCGCTTTTGGAATTGTTGTTTTGGATAGCGTACCGGGAAGGAGCAAGGTTATGAGTTTAGTATGGGCTTTGGTGCTGACGACTTAGTGAAGACGCTACGATAGGTAGAATCTAGATAGAGACAAGATCAATCCGATTGATAATCCCGTGAGTTTTGCTATTGGGATGGGTAGTAGTCACATGATAATAGCCATATGTAATAGCGATGACAACGGCAGAGAAGACAATGGCTGTAAGACCAGTAGCCAGGTGGATGATTGACGGAGATGATTGCAGCAGATGTACAGCACATGCGACAAGGCTTAACCTATTTGTCTCCTTACGTATTTTCCTTTGCATTGCTTGATGCCACGTTCTTTTGGCGCATCTCGAGAACCGCGGAATGCCGAGTTCTCGAGGGGCCTTTCATCGATTTGTTTCCAACTGGTTTGGCTACCAACCCAGTCCGTGGTTGGCCGAAGGTTCCCTTGACGGCTGATGCAACTGCTGGTCTGGTACTACTCTTGCCTCTGCTTAGCCCGCTCTTCAAGAGCCACCAACTTGAAAACGGCGCCACCCTTGTACCTTCGCTGTCCAACAACTTCATGCCACTGGAACCTGCCAAAAGTGTCATCTCCATCTTCTCGTCTTCCTCTCGTTCTTCCCCAGGTATTTTTTCTCCAAGTTCGAATGTGACCGGAACCCTCGTGAGGCCGGCGGGTATCCCCCCCTGATCGATAACCGGAAACCCAATCCCGGACAAGTACAGCCTCTCCCAGTCTCTCTCCTGCCATGAGTACTCTTTTGCCAGCTCCTCGTCACTGTAGGCCTTCTGCCTGGCTCCGTCGGCTCGCCACCAGCAAAATACAGTCAACCAGCCAGACAAGTGGACGACTGCACCTGACATCCCCGCGCCTCCCGAGTGGCAGGCGTGACTCCAGAAATCGCGTACATCAACATCTCGGGCTGATCAAAGCTGGCGACAAACCACTCAACCACGGTGACGAGACAGCGCGACCACTCAGAGTTAGAAGATCCATCGCGATCCAGTGTGTCGGTATTGAAGTCTGCCAGCCGGGCGACACGCCTTGCCAGTTCGACCCAGTCGCTAGCTTCGCCGAGCAGTGTGATAGAGGGAAAACCACAGGTGATACTCACGTTGTAGTTGAAGTATTGCTTCATGGTCCCGAGAAACACGGCAGCGGCAGTCGAGCGGTCACGCGGCAAGGTCGTGCTAAAGGTCGGTAACAGCCAGTCGGCTAGATTGGGGTCGACCAAGTCCTTGCGGACCTTGCGGAGCAGGAAAACGAAATGCTCCGTTATGGCCGCCATGTCAAAGCTGTTGACAGTCTGACCGGGTCCGACTTCAACAACGAGGGTGCGTTGGCCCTCATGGGCGACGAAATGGTGGCGCAGAGCTTCAGCGCGGCCAGGTCCATTGATGAAGAAGCTGAATTGGACGAGCACGGCTAGCCAGACATCATCGGGCCGCAGCGCCCACCCCAAGGCAATCAATCAAGTTTGAGGCCCATAATTGACTTGATTGCCAGATCGCGATACTATACTTGATTGATTGCTAATTAATTGCAATTAATTGGTAAATATCCCTCTATATAGGGGGGCCCTAGGGGTGGCCCCTAGAGCAGGCCCCCTAGAGGGCTAGGATAGGGGTCTCTAGAGGGGAGGGCTCTAGAGGCCGGAGGGAAAGCCCCCGGAGGGGGGCTAGAAGGGGGGCTCCGGGGCTGGGGTTTTAGGCCCGGGCCGGGGCCTTCGGAGCCGGGGTCGGGCTAGATTAACGATTATCTGGATTTTCTGGGTCCCTTAGCCCCTTAAAGGGGGGGGGGGGGGGGGGGGGGGGGGGGGGGGGGGGGGGGGGGGGGGGGGGGGGGGGGGGGGGGGGGGGGGGG
>JAKMXC010000668.1:0-29625 GCA_025328345.1 Colletotrichum sp. SAR11_59
GACCTTAATAAGTTATCTATACTAGAAAAAGTAGAGACTAATAATTTTAATACTATAAAAGCGTAAATTAAGTAATTATAAGAATAAAATAAAACACTATAAGTTGAAGTTAACGCTTAGTAGAAAAAGAATAAAATAGTAGTAAGTATCCCTATAAAGAATAAAGAGTTTAATAGCTAGTATAAGGATATAGAGGAACTAAAGGATAGCTAAGTCTATAAAAGTTATTTATTTTTATTTATTTTTAGCATATAAAATATTATTTTATTTACTTATGTTTAGTTACCCTTATATTATGATTTATATTAATTATATATTTATATTACTTCTTTTGCTTTTAATATATATTATTATAAAAGAAAGGGGGATATATAATAATAAAAACTAATAAACACTAAAAGACTAAAAAAATGCTAAAAAACTTAAAAAAAACTAATATTACCTTTAAAAAAATTTAAATCTAAGCTAGTCTAAATACTTTACTAAAAGCTACTATCTCTAGAAACTACTCTATATTCCTATTATATATATAAAGCCTCCTTTTCTACTTTTAAATAACTTACCTATTTAATTATAACTTAAGTTATTATTAGAATACTAGTAGGTAAAGTATCTTTCTCTTTACTAAACTTAAACTTTCTATTTAACTTATCTATATAATTAAGAAATACTCTATAATCCTCTTTAATCGCTTTACCTAAAGGGAAATCTATCTAACTATTAAGAAAGGACTTAATACCTTTACTATCTATATAAAGTATACTATTAGGAATCTTCTTTTATAGATTACTTTTTTTAATATATCTAACCTATCCTATCTCTTCTTTATTATAGTTAGCTTTATATAAGTATAATAAGCCTTTCTTATAATAGATATAGTTAGAATAAGCTTCTTCTTACTTAGTCTAATAAGAAATATACTCTTAGAATAGTAGAGCTATTTTAACTAGCTATCTACTCTTAGTAACTTTAAAAGCTATCTTAGTTTATTATTTAAAGTATTTATCGTAAAGATAAAGGTTATAAGTGCTATATATATAGATTAATAGAGCTTTAACTACTTCTAACCTATCTAACTTCTAGTATAACTATCCTTAAGGATTAGAATAACTTTTAGCGATATAAACCTTATACGTAAAGAATAGCTAGTAAGGAAATACTCTTTACTTCTTAGTTAGGGCTATATATATAGTAGAAAACTTTAGAAATAACTCTTAAAACTACTTTACTATAGCTTTAGTACGATCTTTAATATTAAGCTTATCTATAAATCTAAGTTAGTATTAGATTAAGCTAATAAGACCTTTAACTAGAACTTATAAGAAAGAAAAAGAGGCTTATAGATAAGTTAGCAGTTAACTTAGTTAGGGCTAAGATTAATTTATTATAACTAAAGTAGATATAATAGTTTAATATAAGTAGAACTTACTATCTTTACTTAGTTTATTAATAGTAGTAGTAGGAATAGGGGAAAAAGGAAAAAGCTTATATAAAGTATTCTAGCTAGTAGTATAAAAGTAGCTAAGGTTAATTTTAATATTTATAATATATATATTATATAACTTAGGAAGGTCTAACTGTTATTATAAAAGGCTAGTTAGGCTAGGAAATATAAAAGTTAATATATTAAGAGGAAGAAAGAAAAGATCTAGTTAGGTAGAAGAAACATACCTTTTTATATCTAAAAGAAGGAGTAGTTAATACTAAAATAGTAGCTATAATAATTAAAAGGTTTATTTACTGTAGTAATCTATTAATAGGATGAAAATAGATAACTTAAAGGACCTTTTACTATAAATCTAAGATTAACTAATCTAAAAAGAATATATTTATTTAAATATTAGAGGTAAGAGCGAAGTAAACGCGTAGATTAAAGCGCTACTATCTATAAAAAGAAGCTTATAGCTTTAAGTATCTTATAAATAAATCTTAGAAAACTTTAACTCTTCTATAACTATACTGATCTCCTTCTTTAAAAATATACTATTATAAGCCTAACTAAGCCTTTAGTAACTATATTTAACCTCTTATTAGGCACTAAATTATATATATTACTTTCTTCTCCTTTATACCTACTACTTCTTTAAAGCTTAAACCTCACCTTTAAAAACCTATTAACTACTTTAATTACTTATATAAATCTCACCTTTAGAAAACTACTTTATAGGCTTAACTAGCTCTTTCCTCGTTTAAAAATTATACTTTTAGAAGGAATATTAACTACTAGCGCTAAATTCACCTTAATAATATCTATAAAAGGAGGTATTTTAACCTATTAACCTTCTACTAAATAACTTTATATATCTATATATATAATAATAACCCTTCCTTAATAGATATTTTTATATTTAACTATAATACTTTAACTAAGCTTAACTATTACCTATATATCCTAAAAATTATATCTTTTCTCTTCCTACTTGTTCTTACTAACTCTTAATAAAAACTACTAGTATTATAATTAATACCTCCTTATCTATTTTAAACTTACTTTTTTAACTTTTTCCTTCTTCTTAAGATATTTTGTTATTATAGCTTAAATAGATTATAACGTAAGACTATTTAGCTTATTTTATAACTATCTAGATATCTACTTCCTTTTTATAATAATTAAAAATATTAAGATATTTACTACTTCCTCCCCTCTTTTAAGCCCCTTTTACTCTCCTATTATCTATAAGATCTAGAAGAGTATCTAAAATATAAATAATATTAAAGAGCTTTATAAAGACCTTCTAACCTATATCTACTTCCTTTATAAAGATTAGTTAGTTAAGTACTAAAAAACTAAATAAGTTAGAGATATATTAGAACTTTTAGAAGGAAGAGACCTTCTTACCTTAGATTACTACTTAGATCTAGATGTTCTTAATATAGTTAACTTAATAATTAAAGAAAGCTACTATATCTTTCCTATTTATCCTAAAAATAGTCTCCTTAGTATTATATTTAATATAATTAAGCTTATTAAAGCTTTAATTAATCTATAGAACCTCTTAAATATACTAAAGTTTAGAGTTACTAGAGACTACTTTACGTTTAGATAGATATATAGAAGTAGAGATACTATAAACATAATACTAATTAAGTAATAAGGTAATAGATTTAAGAAGACTAGTAGTAATTACTAGTAGTATAAGTAAGGTTAAGAAACTTAGGAAAGATACTTTCCTAATCTTTATAACCTTTTAGGATTTTTTTAGAGATATAACCCTCTTAAAGCTAAGTATATTAAATTAGCTTATAAACTTACTATTAGAGATATTAATAAGGAAGGATATGCGAAGATCTATATAGTACTTACTCTTTAGACTAGAGATAGTATAATAAGGGTTTATAGGAAGGAATAAAACTACTTAGAAAAGAGAGACTTTATTATCTTTATTAGGATTTATAAAGTAGGTAGTTAGTTTTTAATTATAATTATTAACTAGAGAAGTAACTTATATTTCTATTTAGACCCTACTTAGGACCTTAGATCTATTTCTAATATCTTAAGCTATTCTTAAGCTATTTTCTGAGATATAGTAAAACTTATAAGAAACTAGTATAAAATCTATAAAATACTAATAGAGATATAAGACCTTATTAATTATGCTACTTTTATTATCCTAAACTTCTAACTTAAATTGTTAAATAACCTTTAGAAATATAGCTTCTATAATGCTAATTTTATTTATTATATACTTTGTGAAGGAAACTATAGCTTAGAGATAACTTAGTTATAATATATAGCTAAGAAGTAGATTATAAGAGATAACTATTATAAACTCCTTCTTAACTATTAGGTTTAGCTTATTATTAATAAATTTAGACTATAAGGAGGTAATAATATTAAGGGGCTTTAACTTAAACCTAACTAGTCCTTTAATAAATAAGTAAACGCTATAGATACTATAGCTAGAAATAGTAGAAGTTAAAGATCTACTAATATAAACTAAGCTAAGGAAAGAGTTAAAGGGCTATACTTAGCTTATCCTAATTAGTCTTTAGTTACTTAAGATTTAATCTAGATTACTAAAGAAGACCTAATTACCCCCTTAAATACTTATAACCTAAATAACCTTATTAGAAATAGAGATCTAGACCCTTTAACTTATTAAGATAATATTAGAAAGAGAGATTACTTTATTAAGGGTATTAAAAAAGAGTAGAATTAATAGGTTAAGATAGAAAATCTTTAAAGGGGTATATACTAAGTAAAGGCTAAGAAATAAGAGCTAAGGCTTAACTTACTTAAAAATACTATTAGACTAAGTAACTATACCTTAGATAACTTCTTTTTAGTATAAGATAACTTAATTAAGGATATTACTTAGAAGATTAAGTTTTAAGACTTTTACTTACTTTTAACTATACTAAAAGGATACTTACTACTTAGTATATAATATACTAAAGAGCTATAAGAAGAAGATAAGGATATTACTTATATAGAGTAAGAGATAGCTAAAAACTTAGCTTAAAGTAAAGTTAATAGTTTAAAAGCTTTAAGAGCTAAGCATAACTTTATATATATAAAGTAAAGCTAGTTAAGTCTTCTTTTCTTTAACGTATAAAAGACTTAGGGGATATGTAGAAGGGGGTAGAGATCTTAGAATTTTTTAGTAATTTTAACTAGAAAATAAGGGGGTTAAGTAGGTATTTTTATAAGCGTTAGGTGTTATTATAGAAGGAAATAGTTTATATAAGTAAATAGAGGCTTAGTTAGCTTATAATAAAAAAGACTAAATAGATAAGTAAGAAATATACTTATTTTTATACTTTTTTTATTCCTCTTAATAACTTTAGTAACTATCCTTCTAGAAGAGCTTTTAGGATTCTTTAGCTTAGTTTATAGGAAAAATTTATTAATCCTTACCTTTTGAAAATTAACTAAAAATAGGTGTTTTTAAGCTCTTCTAGCTTTAGTTAGCCCTACTTTTATTTTCCTTCTTAATCTCTACTATACCTCTTTAATTATTTAAAGTAAAGATAGGGGAGAATACTATAGGGGTAATACTACTAAACTTCTTCTTAATAGCTTATTTTCTCCTAAGAGATTATATAATCTAAGATATAAAAAGAGTAGAAAATATAGATAAAGTATAAGTTAGTTAGGCTTATATTTATATTTTCACTTTTATATCTCTTATAGTTAACTAGAAAATTATAGTATAAGTATTTAGGCATTTTTAGGGGGTTTTCCGCCTAGAGTAGAGTGCCTAGCATGACTAATGAGTTTTCTCCCTTGCCCTGTTGCAATACTTTTACTTAATAACTAGATTTAGAAAGAAAATAAGAAGTAATATAAATATTATAAAGTAAAGTAAGAAGTTTATAATAAAATAGTTACTTTATATACTCTTACTACTTTAAACGTATAGGAAGCTATAATAGGAGGTAATACTAACTAAAAGAAAAACTCTAAAGAAAAGGAATTTAAAGAAACTATTAATAACTTATTACTACTTATACTAATTATACTTACTTTTCTCACTAAGAGATCTATAAGTATCTTTAAACTTTACGCCTTATACTTTATTATATATACTACTTATAAAGTAAAGTATATATAGAAAGAGTAAGTATATAAAACTTTAGATAAATAAGTTAAAAATACTATTTTAAAAGAGATCTTTATACTTACTTAAGTAGAGCTTTTAGAAAAAGGAGATTATACTTTTTATACCTTAATCTATATTCTAAAGTAATATTATACTCTAAGTAACTTAAATAACTTTACTATAATCTATAAAGAATATATTATAGTTTTAGATTAAGTAGCTTCTACTATTAACTTTAATATTTAAATTAGAGACTTCTAAAGTATACTTTTTAAAGCTTCTTAGTATAAGCTACTTAAAGTATAAAGAACCTTTACGTTAAAAACCTTCCTCTAAGTAATTTAACGCTACTTTACTCCTTCTTAGGCTAATCTAAAACTTATTAATATTATTAAGCGAGAACGCTCTAGTACTAAAATCTAAAGCGTAACTTAATATATTAATATATTTAAAGACTTTCTCTATAAAGATATAATAAGAACTTATTTAAAAGGTTATACTAATAGAATCTTTATAATATTAATAGGATAATCTAATAATATAATCTCTAGTAACTTTACTTTAGAAAAGCTTTTATAAAGTAAGTTAGCTTTATATTATACCTATAGAAGAGACTATAAGTAGACCTTATTTACCTATAATTACCTTAAGTTTACTCTTATAAGTAAAAAAGCTTATATAAGCTTTAAAGAAGTAACTTAGGTTTACTCTAGAATTAATAAACTAAAGTACTTTAAGCTTTATACTAAGATAGCTTATAAAGGGTAGCTTACTATAAAGAACCTTAGCTCTCTTAAACCTAGTAATAATAAGAATTAGAATAAGAAAGGACTACCTAAGAATAACTTTAATAGAGTAAAGGAGTTAACTACTATTTCTACTTTTAAGATAAACCTTCCCTCTAATATAGTAGCTTATATTATTACTAAGGATATTATTACTATAATTAAAATAGAGGAAGTAAGGACCTTTATATTAGAACTTAAACTTAATAGGATCTATATAGTTTATACTTAAAACTTAAAAGTCTTCTTAAATAATATAGTATTAGATAACTATAGTACTTTCTACTTAGTTAATAATATCTCCTTCTTTAAAAAAAGCTTTATTATTTATAAAGTAAAGAAGTAAGTTAAAGTAAGTATAACCTTATATCTTATTATAATAAGAAGTATAAAAGTCTTTTATAATATCCTAAATAGAGTAAATAGACTTTAAGACTTAATACTTTAAGATATTACCTTTATAAATAACTTCTATATTAATATTATCTTAAAATACCTACTATAAAAAATAAGTATTAAGTATTTAGGTTTTAATAATACTCTTTATATTAAAGATTATAAAGATAGTATAAAAATAAAGAAACTCTTAAAAAAAGGTAATATTACTTTTATAGATTACTAACTTTATTTCTTATATCTTAGTTCTAAGTATATTCTTTCTAATAA
The DNA here is from genome assembly GCA_025328345.1 of Colletotrichum sp. SAR11_59. NCBI lineage: Eukaryota > Fungi > Ascomycota > Sordariomycetes > Glomerellales > Glomerellaceae > Colletotrichum > Colletotrichum sp. SAR11_59. The sequence goes on from JAKMXC010000668.1 coordinate 6,995, forward strand.
TATTTTAATAATAAGTCTACTTACTCTTATAATAACCTATATAAAGTAATATACCTAAGAACCTATTTAAATTTACGCTAATACTATAGAAATATAGTATCTTTACTCTAGTTATTTTAATCTAAGAGTACTTAAGAAACTTATTCTTAACGCTTAAGGGGTAAAGATCTAAAGCATATTATACCTTAAATATTAATATTATATAATAATATATATAAAGTAAGTTATATTATAATATACCTTAGAATAAAAAGTAATATAACTTTTCTATAAGATCTTATAAGACTTATTTAACTACTTAATAAGTTTTAATATAAATAAATAGCTCTTAGTTATTAAAAATAAGTATATAAGTTAACTCTTTATATTCTTATATATAGATAAAACCTAATACTTAGTTCTTATTATTATTTAAACGTTTAAATACTAAGTATAGAGATAATATAGCTTTACGTTATATAAGATTAGATAAGATAGTAAACGTACTATAATTATAATTAATAGACTATTAAAGTTCTAGATCTAAGTATTAGAAATAGGGATTAAAGTTAAATAAGTTCCTTTATATACTAAGAAGCTAAATAGGGGAGTAGAGTAAGTAAGTTAGAAATTAATTATAAAAGCTATTATAATACTTTAAGTAGTAAGCTTTCTATTTACCCTCTAAGTTAAAGTAGTATAAGCTATAGTATTCTTTTATAATATAAACCCTTATTAATATTATAGCTAGCTCTTACTAATCTAAGTTAAAGAGGATTAGTTAAAAGATTATATTAAGCGCTATAAACCTATTTATAAAACAAACCTCTTAATTAATTCTTACTTTTAATAAAGAGGGGTCTATATATATAGCTATAGAGTATACCCCCTTAAGAAAGAACATAAAGTAAATAAGAATAGATATAACTTTAAAGTTATAATATAAAAATATATTAGATACTTAATAAAGTATATAGTAAACTTATATAACCTCTATAAGGTTTAAATACTCTCACTTTAAGAAGTTATTATTACATAAAATATAACCTTTAATAAGAAGATATTCTACTTAAAAAATAATATAAAGATAGTAATCTAAAGTAAAGAGACTTACTTAGTTACTAATAAGATATAAGAACTAATATCCCCTACGTCTTTAAAGCTATAGCTTTTAGGAGTATAAAATAAAGCTAATATTATATTAATAATAGATAATAAAGCGCTATTACTATACCCTTCTTTATTAAGAGAACCTTAGATAGTTAATAATAAGTAATAGAGATAGATACTAACCCCTAAGTTAAATTTAGACCTTACTAAGAAGTAAATAGTAATAAACTTAATACTACTATTAAACCTTATTTAGGATAATAAAGTAGTAAAAGAGACTTAAAATACTAATAGGGATATAACCTCTACTAAAAATATAATCCTAGATAAGATATATATTTAGATAGATATCTCTCCTCTATAAAATCTAAATATAGAGGATATTAATATATAACTACTCTTATAAAGTAACTCTCCTACTTAGTTAGTATAGCTATACTTAAGAACTAGAGAAGAGAGTATTACTAAAGAGAAGTTAGAGTAAATATATAACTATACTAACTTAAACTAATTTAAAATTATAAAACTAAAACGATCTCTTTACTTTAGAATATAATTTATATTCCTCTAAATAGAATAAAACTAAGATACTTTTTTTAAAATATATATACTAAAGTAGTAGAAAGTACTTAAAGAAGTAGACTAAAGATACTACTTATTCTACTACTTTATCTTTACTTTAGTTTACTAAATAAAGCTAAAGTATATATCTATAATATTAAGTAGAAAAATCTATATTAACTAGCTTATTAAACTACCTAAAATATAGAGAGATATCTAATATATACTAAAGCTACTTTACTCCTACTTTATTAAAGTATATAATATTAAGATTAATAAACTTAAGAAAATAAGTATCTAAGATATTATAAATAAGTTAAAAGTAAAAAATAAATTAATACCTTTAAAGTAAGTATTTATATATAAACTAGATTAATATAGATATTTTAACTACTATAAAGCTAAACTCTATATCTAAAGTAACTTCTAAGAAAAGTACTTCTTAGAATAAACTTATATTATAACCCTTATTATAAAAACTTTTAAGGTTATAATAGCTTTAGTAGTATAATTTAACTTTAAAATTTACTAATTTAACGTTATTAACATATTCTTAAACGTTATATATAGGCTAAATAACTTACTTATTATTTATTACTTACTAGATAGCTTTAAGAGGGATAAGAAGGTTATTAAACTTTAATACGTTTTATATAGCTTTTATAATACTCCTCTACTCTAGTATAAAGAATTCTTAAATACTTTTCTTTACTTTAGACTATATCTAATAAGTAAAAACTTATATCTCTTTTAGTTTTATAATAAAAAAGTCCTTATACTCTTCTATATTAATAATATCTTTATCTTATATTATAAAAATTATATAAAAGAAGTAGAAAAGGTTATAAAAGGGATTAAAAAGAAATATAAGCTAAAAGACTAAAAGCTAGCTAAATAGTACCTAGGAATTAAGATTATTTATAATTAAATAATATAAAGAATCTATTTTTTATATAATTAATATATTAAATAAATAATAAAGAAGTTTAATTTTATTAATTCTAGAGTACTAACTATACCTCTTCTTTTTACTTTACTTAGAAAGTTTAATAGAGAAGTAAATATATAATAAGTTTTCTTATATTAAGAGAAGATTAAATTAATTCTCTATATTATAATTATAATATAGCTAGATATTATATTTACTTATACTTTACTATTATAATTCTTAATAAACTTATCTTTAAAATACTACTAAACTATAAACTAAGTAATTTAATACTTATATTATACTTAATACTTTATAATTTACTTTAGTATTTTAAGAAGTAAAGTAGCTTAAGTATTATTAATTATAAGCGATATATCTTTTACTAATAATAAAGAGATATAAAAGTTATTCTAAAGGTTTATAATATCTCTCTTTAGAAGCTTAATCTAATAGAAAGCTATATATTAAAGTATAATAACTATATTAACTATAAAAACTAAGTTTCTAAACTTAAAGTATACTATAAAAGAAATAATAGCTCTTAAATAACTCTTTATAGACCTTAAACTTAGCCTTAGAGATATATAGAAGATCTATTATAATAATTAGTAGATAATTTAACTAGTAATAGGTAAAAAGGAGTATATTTCAACTTATCTCTACTATATAGATATCTAGAATATATAGCTTTACTAGGAATATATTAAGTAATTATTTTAAATAGTTTATCTTCTAATTAATAAGATATTAGCTAATAGCTTTATAAAAACCTTTTCTTATATAAAGTTTAAATAGTTTAGAGCACTTCTAAACCTTTAAGATATATTATAAATAGTAGAGTAAAGTAAAAAGGAAAAGATAAGTAGTAAATAAAGCTTATAGGCTAAGTATATTAATTAAAAATAGCCTAATAGCTAGGAAGTATATAGCCCTCTTAAGAGCTTAAAATACCTATACTTTATAAAATACTAAGCGATATAAAAGCTATACTTTATTTATATCTTTAGAGAGCAGATATATAGTTATTTATAAGGACTTTATATATAGACTTTATCTCCTTAAGGAGATATCTACTAATAAAGCTATTAATAGTAGTATAAATACTAGCTACTTTAGAGATAGAAGGAGTTACTTTAGAGGATAGGCTAATAAGTAAACTACTAGAGACTAATATATCCTCTATAGTAATCTTAATTAATAAAGTAATAGCTAGTACTAGAAGAGGAGCTATAGTCTTAGCTACTACTTTGCTACTACTCTTACTTTTAGCTTTAGCTTTAGCTTTAGCCTTAGCTTTAGCCTTAGCCTTAGCTATAGCCTTTATCGCTTTAGCCTCTACTTTAGCTTTAGCTTTAGCTTTCACCTCAGCCTTATTATAAGCCTTAAGAGCTTCTTAGAGCGTAGTTCTTTTAAAACTAAAGACCTAGTAAATAGTTAGTTAAGTGAATAGTAATATAAAGATTATAGGATAGTATATATAAACTTATCTATATTATTATATAAAGCTTAAAAGAATTAAAGCTCTAGCCTAGAAATAAGTAGTAATATAGGTTTATATAGCTTCTTTTTCTCCTTATAAGGAGTATATTTACCCTCTTACTTTATACTAGATATATATATACTAGATAATATACTTATTTAAGCGCTTTATAAATAAAGTAAGTAAATTATATTATCTAGTAGTAGTAGCTACTCCTCCTCTTAACCTTTAGCTTTTAAAGCCTCTACTTTTACTTAAAAGTTAGTAAATAATATAATAACTTAACTAGAAATATAGATTAAAGATATACTCTATTTATACCTTTAACATAGTTTATAAGTAGATAGAAAAGTAGGAGTTATAAACTTTAAATTATACTTTTCTTTAGCTCCTCTACCCCTTATAAGCTTCTTATTTTTATTAAGTTTATTAGTCTTAGCTTCTATAAAGTAACCTAAATTAGTAACTAATCTATAAAACTAATAAAGTAAAGTAAAAACTTTATAATAAAAAGAAAACTTTAAGAGATTAGAAATAGAGGATAAGATAACTTACTCTTAAGTTTAAGGCTTTTAAGTTTAAAGGTAGGTATAAGAGGAGTACTACTACTTTCCTCCCCCTCCCCCTCTCTCTCCTTCTACTTCTTATTAGTAAAGGTAGCTTTTATTTTAGTTATTAAAGCTATATACTTAGCTTTAGTCTTCTTAGTTATCTAAATAATATAGTTAGTATTAAAAATAGGATTATAAGTAAAAAAGAGGTATTATAATTACTATATAAGTATATATATATATATAGAAGTAAAGTAGGTAATATATATATTAGTAGTAATATAAATAGGGAAGGAAAATTAAGAAGTAGAAGTAGTATAAGAGATATTATTATTACTACTACTTTATTACTTTATTAACTATTTTAACTTTTTTACTTAGGTTAATAAAAAACTTCTATTTCTATTAAGTAAAGTAGTAGTATTAGTTACTACTTTAATACTTATAATCTTAATTATAATAGAAGGTATATAAGGGGAAAAACCTTCCTCTTTTTTATAATTTAATAATAAAGCTATAAAATTATCTCTTTTATTAGTTTTTTTTATTAACTACTTCTTTTTATATCTATTTATAGTATCCTATATATATATTTAGTTTTAGTAATATTAGTTATATAGGATTAAGGTTTTTAAGCTCTTTTAAGCCTAGGGGGGTATATTATAATACCTTTAAGTATCTAAAGTAACCTTATACTTAGAGGAAGGTATAAAGTAACCTACTTTTAACTTACTTATTTAGACTAATAATATTCTAGCGCGTTAGGATCTATTTTTTAAAAAGACCCTTTATATTAGACTCTAATTTAGAAGGAATTAAGCCGTTTTATTCTCATAGATGCTATACGTGCGTTATAGCTAGTTTATAACAAAGGCAATATGTAATAATTATTGCAAGTCTGGACTAACTGTGGGGCTCGACTTACTCTTCAGGGTTGTCCATCAATTTCAGAAGATTTACCTGGCTGCTCTATGCTTAGAAGATGGAAGTGGGTGTGTTAGGTCTAAGCCACGTGTGATCTACAGATATTACTCCCCACACTGGCGGGCTAAGTGATCAATTCTTTTTCTCGTTGGAACAGATTTCGGGAAGCAAACCAGACAACCGCAGCAATCTAACCCTCTTTATATGCTCAATCGATTGAATCAGTCGACTGGTCTGCCGCACCTGAAGAAAGGGATGAGAAATGGATGTAGTTGCAAGCCCGAAGTCCAAGAGGCACAAATCCATCCCGGCATGTGCTAGATGTCACAAGTCAAAGCAGAAGGTAAAGTCTGTGGAGAACGGCAATAGAGCACAGTGAGTCTAAGCTGTGTATTCCAGTGTGATAGAGGAACGCCAAGATGCTTGCGATGCGTTTCAGCCGGTGCTGAATGTACCGCAATCAATCGACAAAATTCCAGTGAAGTTCCTCGAAGGTTTGCAACATCCTCTAATTCACACCGTAGAAGACGCTTTGAGAGAGAAAACTATTGACTTGCTGACTTGGATGATAGCGCTCTTCAATATCTTGAGCAGAAGCTGGCCGAACTCGAAACCCTTGCTACCACAAGAGACGATGTTACGAATGCGGCGTTGCCAACACAAGATGACTTGAGTATCAACACTGTAGAACAAGATGTTCTCCAGATCGCTGGCATATGTGTTATGCGTTCTTTGTCAGCAAGTGGCTTCGAATGCAGTGACAAAATCCAGCATAAGGCGAAGCTCTTTTACGGTTCTGAAAGACCTCCACTCAAAATTCCAATAGGTGGTATCTATCACGAGCTCAGCCCCAGAACGGCCGGGCACGCATATGCATCTCAATTTGACCACTTCAACGCTCGAAGAATACCTCGGCATGTGGCAAAACGGCTTTTTGAGAATTACAAAATGGACATCCTGCCTAGATTCCCCTGCTTTGAAGAAGATGAAATTGGTAGATATTTCAACTTATTCTACGAGCAGGAACAATCCAAAACCAACAACGCAAACCTGCCAGATACTGCAGAATTCGTAGTTCCGATGGTTCTGGCGATATGCTCACTGGCGTCCATGAACAGCGACTTCGAAAAGGTTGCTGCCCTGAGCGAGGCTCTACAATCTGATGCTTTGCGTCATGCAGAGCGGATTTTGCAGCGTGCATCCATCCAGTCATTGAGATGTCTGCTTCTCATCATTCAACTCGCGCTGTTACTCCCGCATACCGCTAACTTATGGCATTCGACTGGGGAAGCTATGCGGATAGCAGTGAGCTTGGGACTACACCAGGAGCCCAATGACCGAATCATGAGGGACCACAAACTCTGCGAAGAGCGACGCAAGCTTTTTTGGGTTGTAGGTTTAGTGTGACAAAAGGTTCCGGAACCAATTCTAATATCTGAATCAGGTTTACCAGCTTGATAGGATCGTTTCCATATCTGCGGGATGTCCTGTCGCCCTAGGTGACGAACACATCACAACCCAGCTACCGTATGGAGGGGGGAGTCCGTTCCATGGTGATCCAGATAGCAATCATTCTGGAAACATTCAGAGCGTTACGCAATGGCGGTTTCTCATGAGAACCCATGCCTGCGTCTTACAGTCAGAAATACACGCCACCCAGTTCTTCGATCAATCCCTCCCAGACTACATCAAGGACCACGCCGACTGGACCAGCAAGACCAACGAAGCCGTTCAAAGGCTTGCAAACGAAGCCACGCCTGGATCTTTGGTTGATCCGTGGCTAATTTCAGCACCTTATCAATGTCGCATTCTACTCTATCGGCCATGTTCCAGAAACATTGTGGTGTCTGACGAGTCGTTAATGGCCGTTGTAATTGCAGCGACCAATCTGATTGCTCTCGACATGAAGGTCGCTAAGGCAGGGGGGCTCGTGATGGCATTCGAAATTGGCAATCGGGATTTTCAAGCCGGGATGGTTTTGCTTTACGCTCTCCGGAACCACTCTGCAAAGCTGGAGGAAGCTTCGCTTACGATTGCAGCGGAGAGAGCGCTTTCAGATCTTGTGCAACTATTCGTACGTACTTCATGTGTTTGTCTTTCCACTTTCGGGACGGAGCCTAACATGGGCCAGAAACTGTTGTCCTCGAGATGGCCACCATTGGCAGACACTGCTGCATATATCAACGAGCTAGTCGATACGAATCTCCGCAATCCAGTGGGTCACAGTGGCAGCGCTTACGACATGAATGTCCTTGAGGAGCTAGACTGTCTCGTCACCCAACGACGAATCCACAGTATTCGCCATCGGAACGTTGCATTGCCACAGCAGAAGAAATATGCTGTTGCTGCCACTCAACCGAAAGATAGTGGTCAGCAGATGGGTGAAGGTCTGTTTGAGGACGAAAACTGGTGGCGGGACTTCATCAACGATGATTTAGTTACGAACGACAGTCCCTTTTCACTGATTTCACCTGATACCGCACAGAGTTCAGTTTCTATCCTCCCGCACGAGAGAATTCAACATCCGCCCGCCCCAAGACAAGATCTATCTGGTCTAGAAAAGCAACTACGACCAATAATCGACGCTCTACCTTCATGTAGCTTTTGTAGAGACCGACGGATCAAGTGTCGTCTCCAATTACCAGCTTGCAAGGAATGCCATCGCACTTCACGTAATTGCGTGGTATATGACCCGATCCTGGGGAGCAATGTGCCGTTGAAGTATGTTCGAAAAGGATTTCCTTGGATCTTGCCGGATTCCTAATGTTGAAGTTTAACAGGCGCATACACTCTCTCCTGGAACAGATCCGACATAAAGCTTCAACTAGTTCGCCAGCTCCTACACTCCGAACGAATGATGAACATGTGAAAAGACGTACAATGGGTGTCCTGCTGCCAGTGAGACCTGGCCCGCAGGAGGAGCTACTATGTGGTGATTCGCAACGCAAGTACGGCGATTGGTTCTTTGGGACGTCGAGTGCTTTCGGTTGGCTTCGGAACTTACTTCAGAAGCGCCCATTCACAATTCCCGAGACTCTGAGAACTGCCACCAAGTGGAATTGCCACAAAGTTTCACCAAAGAGATTGCCTTGGAACGGCGAGATCACTAAGACGTTAACTGAAGGTCTTTTTCAACTGTTCAACCGATCTGCGAATACCTTCTTTCCTGTGTTGGAATCTTCAACCCTTGACCGCATTCTAACTGGATTCTTTGACTTTTCAAGGTCGCAGCCAAGTACAGATGCTGAGTTATTGTATCTGGTGGTGGCAATAGCATCTTCGGTTGGCACAAAGAGCGATCCTAGGCTGGTTGTATGGGCGGAGTCATCATTTGCAAAGGCTAATGAAGTCTTACACACTGACTGCGACCACAGCTCTCGCGCATCAAATGTTCTCCTCTTTGAAAGGACCTTGCTAATTTGTATCTATCTCCTCCTGAATCCACAGGCAGGTGACATTTGGAGACATCTGGGTTTCGCAATCAGACACTATCTGGACCTTTCCCATCGTCCCTCTACGGAGGAGTTGGACGAGGGTCATGATTGGTTTTGCACTCTAACGAGGACGTTGTATGCGCCCAAGTTTTCCGGCCTACATCTGATAAGGCGTCTGATGTTGCTTTAGTCAAGTTTCCATCGCCTTCGGACGACCCAGCCTCCTGGCCATCGGCGATGGGCTTCGCAAGGTGAGAATAATGCTGTTCAAGTGCATTCATGATCTCGTCTGACCTTCTTTTAGGAGCTTACCAATCAACCTACTGGCACGATCAGAGAGCAGATTTCCGTATCGTCGTATTTGATTGCGTTTCAAAAGATGAAAATTCACAACACTCTTCTCGCAAATGATGCGAACAGCCTAAAAGCGAAAAGAGACGACCTCCAAGGAGCCTGTCAAGAGCATCGTCGGGTCCTAGACGAGTGGTTCGTGCGTTGGAAAGAAAGAATGAACTCCGTTCCAGAGGCTGCAAGAGAGCCTTATGCCGGATTGATTTCTTGGGTTGAGTTCAGTTACCACCATGGCATATTCATGATATCCCTCCTGTGGCCCACTGCAGGAGGAGATGCTCCTCGTGTCTGCAACGCTCTGTCCGATGCGGGCTTGCAACTTACGAGGCAACAGCAGTTGTTCGGAAAATTGTTTTCGGTTACCCAGGATGACGCACCCATTCTGGTTTTTCCGATTGACTGGACGACATCTCACACAGTCTTTCAGGTGGGATTGTCAACCACTGACAGTGACTCCAAGTCATCTACCCAGGAGGGAACAGGCGCTAGGTCAACAGCACTTCAACGTTGTTTATCTCTCATTTTGCAACTTGAAGCTGACTCAACGAATCTTCTGATGGGTCAGTCCGTCGTACTTCAAGAGTTGATTTCTAATTAGCTTATGGAAAGAAGCGCAGGGGGCCTTGGTTACTGTTCTTATCATTTTCATGAAACGCAATCGGGCTAGGCTGTATTAGTCATCCAACCCAGGCGAATGCAAACAAATATCAAATAATGCGACTCAAAAGACCGTCGAACACAGTTCTGGAAACGTGAATCGTATTCCATGGCCGGGATACAACGTGATTTCGGCTCAGCCTAGCTGCAACTCTCTTAGAAAAGGCCCAATCTTGACAATGGGGAACTGTCTCCGCTGGCGTATCCACCATCGGAAGGGTACCGTGGGTCTAGGAAAATTCTGCACCGAGCCATCTTTTCTACCGATTTTTCACGTAATTTTCCAGTAACCACTCCGATATGGTGTAGTGGCCAACATGATGCCCTCTCATCGTCGAGAGGCAGGCATAGCCCCGAGTTCGATTCTCGGTTTCGGAACATTTGAAAACTGTTTGCCTCTGAACCCTCTCTTTTCCATACCATAGTACACAGCTACACGGAGCTTCACGTTCTGCTCACTTGTATGAATGGTTGGCTATGCCAATGAGCTGTGCAATATGAATCCTCCTGGTCACAAGTAATCAAATAAGAGAATTGTGAGATACCAGAATCAAGCCACAGCAATTGAAAGGGGACTAGCGAGCTGATCGATTCATCCGACACGTCTCCAGCTAGCCGCATTGCTGTGTAGCGTCTACGCCTCCGTCGTCATTGCAAATGTCTCAAAGCAACCTGGCGTGTCTGGTTGAATGGTCGATACCGCCGCGGCATTTGCCGTAGGGACCATGCTCTCGCCATTCAGAGTCATCCCCAGCTGTAACCAAAGACTTCCCACACCTTCACGGACACCTGCCAGCCGCGAAGTCTGTTGCAAAACACGACCTTCTCCAAAGTTAACATTAGCGTTTCGAGAAAATTTGCAGTGAATAATCATTCGAGTCCATTAACCCGGTATACTTGGTCATCGATCTCGTTCTTTCAATCCGTCTCGATAGCCTGAAACGTTGAAGCAATGGCGACAAAGTCAGCGTCGCCTGCTCCCAGTGTTTTCGCAACCTTCATCCGCGGGGGCACCAGCAAAGCAATTTTCTTTCACGCGAAGGACATCCCGCCGCCTGGCGCAGCGCGTGATAAATTTCTGGTTCGCATTATGGGCTCGCCAGACCCTGCCCAGATCGACGGCATGGGTGGTGGGCGTGTTGTCACCTCAAAGGTTGCCATGATTCGACCATCCAAGCGACCCGACGCCGACATCGAATATATCTTTGCTCAAATCGGTCTCGAGGAGGCAACAGTCTCGTATGATGCAAACTGTGACAATATTTCTTCCGGTGTTGGGCCATTCGCGATCAACGAAGGCCTAGTCAAAAGCCCAACATGGTGCGATGGGAAAAGAGTTGTGAAAATTTACAACACGGGGACCGATGCTCTGCTGGTTGCCCATGTCACTGTTGATCCAGCAACTGGACGTGCTTTGGAGAAGGGAGACTATGCTATCTCCGGCTGTCAAGGGACGGGCGCGCCTATTCTGATGGACTACTCCCAGATAAGTATGACCCCCAACGTCGTACGCAGCAGAAATGTTACGTAGGACATAGACAGCCTCGCCTAATAGGATGCTTTCGACTGGCAATGTCATTGATCGCCTCGATTGTACGTTCGGAGCTGTTGACGCGACATTTTGTGAAATCGGAAACCCAATCGCCTTCGTTACCGCAGGAAGCGTGGGTATTGCAGGGGATGAACCGGTCGACAGTATCGATTCTGATAGAGATCTTGTGAAACGAATTCGAGAAATCCGCGGAACGATTTCTCAAAAGCTGGGTAGGTGCAAGGAGTGGGAGGATGTTGATGAACAGTCTCCCATGTTGCCAATGGTAGCTGTGGTGTCTAAGCCGACCTCGTCTGAGGGCCACATTCAGGCACGCCTTTTTCTCGACAATCACTGTCATCCGAGCATGGCAGGCACAGGAGGTGTATGCACAACTGCTGCCAGTCGCATCAAGGGGTCCGTGGTCAACCAACTTCTTATTCCCGAGACGCTTGCAGAAGATGAGTTTGTCATTCAGCACCCGGCAGGACATCTTCCAATCTCTGTCAAGACTGATGACTGCGAAGGCTACAGTGGTACACCGACTTTTCAAAGACTGGGCTTCATGCGCACTGCAAGCTATATCTTTCAGGGAAATTTATTCATTCCTTCAGATTTGGAAGAGAGGCTAAAGGCTCTCTATCCATGTAAAGTGATGATATACTTCCGGGGCGTTTTCATAGCTTAAGCGCTTAGCTAAGTTGAAATCACAATGAACAATGGACTCTCGCCAGCATAGTTAAATGGGATGTGACACCCAATATTAGTGCAGCACCTTTCTCGTCTTGTGTCACACTCGAAGGAACAGCGCCATCGCTTAAGCTGTAAGTAAGCGCGATCCCTGAACAACGCCTCTGCGTCACTCCGCCTAAATACAGTAGTGCTTACTCGCCAATCTCACCGGTATATAGAGAGCGACTGGCCCAAGGACCTCGATGCATAATTTGCGAAACTTGATGTCCGAGCATTCCGACACACGTTCATGATGCTGCTGTACCGCACCGCAACGCTCCTCTGGGTTCTCACTGCCCTGACGCCGGGTGCTTCCGCGTCGCCCAAGAAGCCATGTCCAATTGACAAGCGATCGGCCCAGGAAGTTGTGCAGAAGCTCGGTCTCATTCCGAATGAAGAGAAGGGCTACTACATCCAGACGTTCCAAGATCCCGACACGGTGGATAGCAGCAACCACTCAGTCAGCACAGCGATTTACTACCTTCTGGAGGGGTCCGTTGGACCTTCGATCTGGCACCGCGTTGATGCAGCAGAAGCCTGGCACTATTATGCAGGAGCCCCTCTTACTCTGTCACTATCATACGACGATGGGAACCCGGTGAAAGCGATAGTGCTCGGTCCTGACGTCTTCGACAACCAACAGCCCCAGTACGTGATTGCAAAGAATCAATGGCAAAGGGCAACGAGTCATGGAAGATGGACTCTTGTGGGAACAACTGGTAAACTCTCCTCTCCGTGTATGAAACATCAGATTCTAATCTAGAGAAGTTGCCCCTGGCTTTGTCCCCGACGGAGTTGAACTCGCAGACCCCGATTGGATGCCAAATGGAGCCTGAGTTTTGTGTTGTGTACATTTCATGTTGGAGAAATAACAAACATTCATCAGTCAATATGTCAACATTCTTCTGTATTGGTGACGCTCTTAGCGGAATGATGATCGATGTCTAGGTACAAAAGCGTCATGAAAAGATCTAAGTCTTACGGTTGATCTCTATATCTCGTCGTTCTTCTTGATGCTCAGAACAGGTTCAGAGAAATCTACCTCACACTGTCCAGGCAAAGCAACTCCGTATGAGTCGTATTCCAACTGTCCTGTTGTCTCATTAACAGCTACCCATCTCCTGTTGAGAAGGTCTCCATCCTGGGCCCTGTCGTTGAAGTTTTGTGGGGCGAACACAATGCTGCTAACAGCTTCACTGTAAAGAGTGACAGGAATGTCCTCAGCTCTGGTAAAGTGATGCATTCCCAAGTTGAACCATAACACAATGTCCTCGTTGTCAGTGCCCTCGCCATCGAAGAACTTGAGGAAGTCCTGCTGAGGCTTCATGGGAAGGTTGACGTTCGCGTGGCTGTTTGCGTATGGCTCGTTGTCATGCTGGCGAGAGAGTGCGAGATGTGACTTGGCAAATGGTGTTTGATGCTTGGTCCAAGGCGAGTTCAGCGGGGTAAGGTGGATGTTGGACTTGCCTGGCACCACGCGGTAGCCACGCTTCTCACCCCATGCGTTGGTGGCGTTGGGGTTGACAATGCAGTACATGGCAGCATTGTTCGGCTGCCAGTTGAACTGCTGCTCCTCCGTCATGGTGGACTTCTGCAACTCCATTTGCTCGAAGGATCCGAGCTCGGGATACCAAGGCTGAGTTTGATTGACGACGACGAGCTGGCTGACTTCGAGGCTGTTCTTGGTGTCAAGAATGTCGAAGTCGGCCTTGTAGGTGAGAATGTGGTCGTGGAGTGACCCCATAGTTGCCTCCTGAATTCTGGGACCGAAGTTGCCCTGGTCTGCGTAGTAGAATGAAGACTGCAGAAATCCTGAAGCTCGAACTGTGACTTCCAGGGAGCCGTCCACGTGAAATGAGTAGTCGAACATGTAGTCATAGTTGCCGACAGTCGCAACGGATCTCATGGTCAGAGCAGATGCCTTGACAGTCCCGAGGTAGCTGAAGCCGTAGTCGTTGCTGCTTCCGTAACGATGGCGAGAAACAGGGTATCCGGCATCAGCCTCGAAGATGCAGATGGCGTCGGTGTTCACAACTGAGGAGTTGCCTTCGTGATATGTGACGTTCCAGAAAGTGCTGCCAAAAGGACAGTCGTATCCTTCCACAAGGGTGCCAAGGTCTGTACCAAGGCTGTAGTAGGTATCGTGGTACACAGTTCCGGCAGCCTTGGGAGTGAATCCGGCATATTGAGCAGCTGCCTCTTGCAGAGAGAGCTCGTAGATGACGCGCTCACCCTTGAACTTAATGTCATAGTACATCAGTCCAAGAGTCCTGGAGTAGGATGTGTAAAACGACCATCCCATGTACTCGATGTACTTCTCTTGCTCGTCGACTTTGTAGCGCTTGCCACCAACCTCAAGACTCTGAGGTGCCAGCTTGTCCTCAAGATCTCTGACGCCCATGTCCGGCTTGTGGTCTAGAAGACCCCAATCAGGAGTCCTGGTTTGCTTGAATGTCTCCTTCAACTCGCCTGCATCCCAAGCAGCCCTGAAGTCGGCGACAGTGGCAAAGAACTTTTCGCTTGTGACAACGCCTTTCAACTTGTAGAGAGAGGAGTCCGTGCCAGTGACGTCGAGAATGACGAAGAAGTCCAAAGGAGTGAGGTACGTAGCAGTGTTGGGATATCTGAACATGACTGTGCGAAAGGCTTGCGTGCCATCATATGATAACGGCGTTCCGCTTGTGGAAGTGAGAGTTGTGCGGTTATCAGAGGAGCCATAGTAAACTCCATCAATGAGTTGGGAAGTGATGTCCGAGATGTCGCTCATGACAGAGATCAAGAGCGGCTCCGACGCTGCCGTGCGAGCGTTGTCAAAGTAGCGACTGTTGTAAGGGATCTTGCCACCACTTCCGCCGTTGAAGATGTAGTCGAGCTTCTCGATCTTGGTAGCATTGCTGACTGGGAGCGGTCCAACCATGTACTCTTGCGAATCTGGTTCTGCTTTTCCGCCTGCGAAGATGACGACGCGAGCATATTTTGGCGAAGGCTGAGCTGTGCCACTGAGATATGGCAGGACGTCAGACTTGTTGGTGTGGAGAGTGTCGATCCAGTAGACATAGTTGTCCGTGACATTTGCAATGCTAGGGTCCGTGAGATTCAGGCCCGCGGCTGGGTCATGAAGGAGATTCCAGACAGCCAGATTGTCTTCAGGCGAGATTGGGGACCAGACGTTAGTCTTGGGTGCCTTGACCTTGGGTGCCGATTCGTTGACATTGCAGGTAGTGATATTGGCTGCTCGCTTGAACTGTCGATTTGGCCCAGACGAGGCTGTTGCTGGCAGAACATCCAAAGCCAGGAGGCTCAGCGCAAGTTGCTTGAAGACCATTGTGATGGCAAAGTCGGGCGAGCTTTTCCGTCAACACCAAGCTGGGAGTACGTACTAGAAGGGACCGGGGAACTGAACGAGAGATGGTAGCTTTTATAAACGATTGTGGTCCGAAGTCGCAATGCCCTTCAGAAGACTCGGCTAAGAGATCTTTCGTTACTGATAGTAAGTATTGACGAGAGACATGCTGCCAAGCCTCTAGACTTACGGAAGTTTTGCCGGTCCATGCCCTTGGGACGGAGTTCACCAGTCACCCGGGCCGGGTCAAGATAGTTGGCTTGGCGGAATGTCTGCGAGGAACCGTTAGCAAACTTCGCGTCGTTGAGCCCATCGTCCTTGCAAAGTCCATGTAGATCCAAAGTGCGGTATCTAATCTAATCTGCATGCCAAGAGTTCTGATGGACATCTCGCTGCTGTCTTGCATTATCAGACTGCAACCACGGATAGTAAGACGCACATAATCCTGCCATCTGACCTCTTATCGGCGCAGCCAGGGTCTTCGAAATCACATCGAGGAGTGTTTCTCATACGTAATTGCTTGAGATGACGATTTTGAGAGTACTTCGCGGGAGACATATTCGATGTTCGACAGGCTGTACCCAGTTGTTTATCCTGAACCTGGCAATAGTTCCCCGCGTGTTGGCAGTGCGGGGTTGAAGGCCGGAGACGTCGGGGCTTATCAGTGTAACCTCCCGCTGCTCGCGAACTCTCGACCTTGTCGTCCTAGCTCCCTCTACCTGACTTTCGTTCATGATGACAGCACTGTTCATCCGATCCGGTGTTAAAAGATTACGGAAAATTTGAGGATGACTACGCAATCAGTGGCAAATGGTTCGCCAGCATTGGTATGTCCAAGGTAGGCAAGATTTCAAGATTGACAGCCGTCGGAACATGGGTTGACCGGGGCCGACAGTGTTTTTCGGACAAGGGTCCGCTATCGCCCGAGCATCGGCCACGCCCCCTGATGGCGGCTGTGATAAGGTGCGTGAAGTGGCTTGATTAATCTAGCTATAAGCGCTAGGCGCGGCTAGCTACAAAGTGGTGTAGCTGATCCCTTACGTAAAGGTGGGATTTAGGCTAGGTTTTAGGCCTTAAGTTTAAGCTTAGCTAACTACTATCTTATACCCCCCTTTTAACTAACATCTCTAGTACTTAAAATTAAAGCTATTCTTATCTTAAAGTAATAATTTAATTAATTATATAGTGGTTTTATATTATTCCTATTTCTATATATTATTCTTATTTTTCTATATTATTATTATTATTTTATCTTAACTCTAAAATACTTCTTAACCTTTTCTAGTTTTTATATAGCTAATTAATATTAGAACTACTACTTAGGTTATCTCTATAAAGATAATTAAATAGCTACTTAGTATAGTTAGTATTATTTTTTATTTTCTATTTAAGTTAAGTTTTTAAACTAATAACTTAGAGGTTTACTATTTAAAACTTCTTTATAGAATTAACTTTTAACTTAAATAAGTCTAAAAACTATTTATTTTAGTTTAATCTTAGATTTTATATTTTAAGTAGCTTTCTTTTTCTAAAAATAATTATTTTTAAGTAATTAACTAGTTTTATAAAACCTTATTATTATTCTTCTAATTTATTAATTAAGTTTAGTTAAGTAATAAATATAATAGTTTATAATTAATAGTACTTTAAAAATAATCTTCTTATAATACTTTTAAAACTTAGTTAATTAATCTTTTACTCTTTTAAACTTTAAACTTATATTAACTTTATCTAAGTCTAAAGTTAATTAAGTTTTACTAGTTAAACTTAGTATAGTTACAATATAGAGATATACTAATTAAAATATCTAATTTAGTAATAAACTTATAACTTAGTAAAGTTAAAGTTTTTAATTACTTTTTAAGTTTTTATTATTAAATAACTTTTTATATAGAAAACTTTTATAGTTAGTAATTTAATTATTAAAAAGAGTAGGTTAAGGTAATTAAAATAATATAAAGTCTAACTATAAAAGTTAATTAGTTAGTAAGATATAAAGGAATAAAGTTATTATATATAAAAGAAATAAATAAATAGAAAGGACTTAATTAAAATTAAGTTTTAAGATATTATTCTTAGATTAAGACTTATTATTAGTTATAAGTAGTTTAAAAAAACCTAGTATTCTAATAAAGTTATAATACTTTTTAGCTACTAATAGTTTAATAAAGCTATTAGTAACTATCTTATAAATTATAATATAGTTAATCTTAAAGTTTTTATTACTAACGTTATTAATAATCTAGTAATACTTAATCTTAATATAGCGTAATTTAAGTAACTATTTACTTAATAGATAATTATTAAGGGTATTTATAGAATCTATATATACTTAGAGGGGTAATTAAATAGAAATATTTATCTTTTTAAAGAGATTTATAATATATAGTAAAGCTTTCCCTCTAAGTATTAGATTTATCTACTTAGTTTTATAGGGTAATATAGCTATAAATAATTATAATACTAATTTCTAAGTAATTAGTACTCTTCTATATATAACTATATAACTAGCTATTAACTTACCTATTCTTTTATAATTAAATTAACTAGTATTATAGAATGTAGATAATTTAAAGTTATTAATAGAGTGACTTAAACTACTTAAGTAAAATATTAATTATTATAAATTATAGAGATATCTCTATATCAATCTTAGTAGTTTATTATACTTTTTAGAAGTATACTATTAATCTCTAGTAACTTTACTTATAAGTATTATAATATCTAGTTATATACTATTTATAATCTACTATAATTTACTTAAATTACTTTAATATTTATATATCTTAATAGGCGTTATATATTATTCTATAATCTCTAGTAGCTAAGTATTACTAAGGGGATAAAGAACTTAGTTATATCTAATAATACCCTTCTCTATTAATATATTATTAATATATTTAGTTTATAAGATCTAAAGTTATTTTATTTATAGTAATAAATAATCTTAAATTTAAGAAACTATTATACTTTACTTAAATCTTTAATTTAGAAGAAGTTATATAAGTTATCTTTAAAGTTATTAACTTATTTAATATTAAATATAGTAATAAGTATATTATTAATATAAAGTAATATTATAATATTATCCTTATTAATAAGAATATAGGGTTTTTTTAGGAGTAGATTAAATTTTAATTACTTAAAAATAGTAATAATTTACTTATATTAGAGAAGAAGAGGTTCTCTTAGTCTATAGAGAGCTCTTTTTAATTTATAGAACTAGCTAGATTTATTATTAAACCTATAAAGTTAAGTAATAAAGATATTTTAAACTTCTATAAAAGTATTTAAGAAAGCTATAACTATATTAACTTAGTAAAGTTTTAGATCTTTAAATATTATAATTAGTAAGAAAACTTATAAAGTAATAAGATTAATAATAGTAGTATAAACTATTTTATTATCTTTATTTTAAAAGTTACTATAAATAACTTATCTTATTCTAACTCTATTAAGTCTTCTATTTATAGTAACTTTCTTATTATATACTTATTTACTTAGGAGATATTTAAAGCTATTTAAAAGCTCTTTAAGCTACTAGTAGTCTATTCTTTATAAGCTATTAACTTAAGTCTTTATAGTATTAAAAATAACTAATTTTAGAGGTCCTTTTTTTATTACTTTTTATTTCTTAAAAGTTATAAATAAGTAAATCTCTAACTTAAAAGCTTATAATAAGTTAGATACTAAAAAAGTAAAAATAACTAATTCTTAGTTTATTTTATTATTAATTAAGTTAATCTCTAAAGTTTTTATTTTACTAAACTTCTTATTAAACTTCTTTATATTATATAATACTTAGGTTTTAAATATCTAAGTTATTTAATTAAAAAAAGAGATAGTTACTCTTAGTAATTTTATAAAGATAAAACTTCTATTACTACTTTTTAATCTTCTCCTTAGTTTTTTTTATATTAAGTAAGGAGTTTAAAGTAAAATACTAAAAGAACCTTTTTCTTATAGAGTATTGGTTAGTAATTATTATTACTAAAGAGTAATAAGAGATCTCTCTTTTAGAGGAGTAGTAAGAGAATATTACTTTAGAAAAGTATATTAATTATTTTACTCTAAAGAATCTTCTTTTAGTATTAATTATACTTATATATTTATAGTATTAATATCTAATACTAATAAGTATAGTTTTAGATCTAAAGTTAGTAATTTACTTTTCTTATTACTAACTTCTATTTAAAGAGGTTTATTTTCTTATTCTTATTCTTTATTACCCTCTAATTCCTAAACTTCTTCTAGGTATAAACTATCTACTTCCTCTTATAGTTATTCTTATTTAGTAAAATAAAGATAATAATATAACTTAATATCTAATTTATAAAGCTAAATCTTAGTTTTATAAGTTATAGTTAATAACTTATTACTATATTTATAAGTTTTTAGTTTAACTTCTTCTCTTAGCTATAAGTTATTAAATCTAATTAGAAGTAGTTCTCTTTTATTTTCTTTAAATATTATATCTTTTACTTACTAAATATTATTAGTTTTTTTAATAAAAATATAGAAGATATTATTATAAAAGCTATTATATCTTATAAATTTTCTAAGTTTAGTTTTATACTTTATCTTCTACTTTTTTATATATAGATAGCTATCTAAGTAAATATAGATATATATTTAGTAGTTTTAGTAATAGAAGTAATATATATATATAGTTTTCTTATAGTAAGAGATATATTAAGAATATTTATTAGTTTCTTATAAAGATTAATATTACTTTTACTATTAAATAGTAGATTTCTAACTTCTATAGAAGTTTTTATTAACTAAAACTAAAAGAACTTAAAAAAGCTAGTTTCTATATATATTCTTTATACTTTTTATTATATAGCTTTATTAAAGCTTTCTACTTCTTTATTTTATTAATAAAAGTAAAGTATTATAATCTCTAAGTAAAAACCTTACTCTTAAGTAAAAGGTTTTATTACTTTAAGAAAAGCTATATTATTATCTATAATAACTTTAGAGAAGTAAATAATATTATTTATTATAATAATTTTCTTTAGAAACTAGCTTTATAGCTAAATAGCTATATCGTTCTTTAATTTAAATACTTAGAACTATCTATAAATTAAGAAGATTTCTATAATATAGAAGCTATAAGTAATACTTCTAAAGTTTTATAAAGTTAGTTTTAGAAAATTAATCTAAAACCTTTAGAAAGTTTAGGTTAGTAGTTTTTATTATTTATTACTAAGTTATTATATTAACTTTACTATAAAGTAGATATAATATTTATATCCTATAAGAGGTATTTTAAAGAGATTTATACTAATATCTCTTATAGTAGTAATAGTTACTTCCCTAAATAGATACTTTAGATAAATATAGAAAGTTTAGTAATTTAGCTTTAGAGAGCTAAATTTATTATTCTAGTTAAAAAGATAAGTCTAAAGTTAAGGGATTTATATATCCTATTTAAAATTAATAATAGTTTTAAATATATCTTTATAAA
Source organism: Colletotrichum sp. SAR11_59 (assembly GCA_025328345.1). Lineage (NCBI taxonomy): Eukaryota > Fungi > Ascomycota > Sordariomycetes > Glomerellales > Glomerellaceae > Colletotrichum > Colletotrichum sp. SAR11_59. The sequence goes on from JAKMXC010000668.1 coordinate 28,049, forward strand.
CTAAAGTATTATCTAAACTATTAAAATAAATACTTATTTTCTAAAGAAGATTAATATTAATAATTTATATTATATTATAAAGTTTATAAAGTATACTATATAGTTAGAAAGTAGTCTTTTTACTACTTAGTTTAGTAGTAACTATTAACATATAACATCTTATATAATAATAATAATACTTATAAGAATACTTACTTACTTAAATATTCTATATAAAATAAATTAATAGACTTTAAGGTATAAAACCTTATATAAAAATACTCTATTTATTATAACCTATAACTATAATATTAATTATGTAATATATATAGTTACGTAAGCACTTTATATAATTAGTAGTTTAGTAGGTTACGTTTTAGGTTATCTTTCCCCTCACTTTTCCCTACCCTAGGGAATAACCTGCTAATAATATTAATAGGAATTATCATAATACATCTCTTCCCTTATTATTATCTATACTATTAAATACCTATAAATACTTAGGATTATTACTTTTTATTATAACTTAACCCTATCTATAACTTTATACTATATAAGTATATATATTATACCCCTAAATATACTTATACTTATATTAATAAGTTATAAGCTTAGTTTAGAGATAACTTCTATTTTTTCTATTTCTTTACCTCTCCCCTATTCTTTTATAAAGTTTTACTTCTACTTAAAAGTTATATATATTAAAAATTACTCTTTTAAACGCTTTTCTATCTATACTACCTTTATAGAAGCTAATATACTAGCTAGACTAGTAGTTTAGTTCTATAAAATATATTTTTTATAAATTTATATATCTAACTTTATATAAATTGATTATACTTCTATTGATCTTTTCTTAAGTAAATAGTCTCTTACTACTACTTTATTTAATCTATATCCCTTAGATTATCTCTTTAAACTATCTTCTAGTTTACTCCTAATTTAGTTTAAACCTATACTTATAGTATAATAGACTTCCTCTCGACTAATTTACTATATAGGATATATATTTCCTTAGTTAGATAGAAGTCTAGCTAAAGAAGATATTAATTAAAGAGAAAGAAAAAACTACTCTTTTTATTAATTAAACTTTAACTTTTTAGGTTTATAACTATTATAACGTTACTTTAAGAACTACTATACTATACGTATAATAGCTCTTAAGTTATATAACCTTACTATTATTTATACTATATAAGGTTTATAACTATACGCTATAACTTATTAAAGTAATAATAACTAATCTTAAGGTTTAGTTCTTAAAGCTTATAAGCTTTAAGAACTATAAAGTATAAGCTATATATATTAAAGCCTTACTATATAGTAAAGATATTACTATAGACTTTACTAAGCTTATTTCTTCTACTAATAAAGATAAAAACTATAAAGTTTTAAGTTATATATAGTTATTCTATAACGATAGGCTACTTAGGGTTATAAAAGATAATTCTAACGTTTATATAGCTTAGAAGCACTTAAAAACCCTATATAAACCTATAGGTTTTATAAATAAGTTTTTAACCTATAAAGAGTTCTTTAATACTTCTTTAGATAATTTTAAATCTATAGAATATTATATAAATAAAATAAAAGAACTT
>JAKMXC010000669.1:0-29538 GCA_025328345.1 Colletotrichum sp. SAR11_59
CACCAAACCCGCCGCCCTCACCATCACCCGCACCCAGCCCGACACGCTGCGCTGCTCAACCTGCTCCAGCGACATCGCCTTCGCCTCCCAGATCGTCTCGAAAGGCTTCACCGGCCGCTACGGCCGCGCCTACCTCGTCTCCCCCACGTCCCTGCCCACGCCCGCCTCGCCCTCGTCCACCAGGAACTCCGGCCCCGCGGGGCCCGGCACCCTTGCCAACGTGCGCATCGGCAAGTGCGAGAACCGCCAGCTCGTCACGGGCTGGCACGTCGTCGCCGACATCACCTGCCTGCTGTGCAGCGCCAAGCTCGGCTGGAAGTACGTCGACGCCAAGGAGCTCAGCCAGAAGTACAAGGTCGGCAAGTTCATCCTCGAGGTCGAGCGGGTCGTGCCGTTCCGCAGCTGGGAGGACGTTTCCCCGGGGCAGGGGGGCTACCCCGATGAGGACGAGGATGGGGTGTCTGACGAGAGCGAGAGCGACGAGGATGAGGTGATGGGAGGCACCAAGGACAAGGCGGTCGCCGGGGATGCGGAGCGCGAAGGCGAGGACAGCGGGGAGGGCGTGGGCGCGACGGACGACTCCTCCGAGACCGAGGAAGAGATCGAGTTGGACTCGGAGGACGAGGATGATCTTGAAGACATGTTCTCCGGGACGTGGGACCCGGAGGTGGTGGCGAAGAGGCGGAGCCGCCGGGTGACGGCCGCCGCCCGGAAGAAGTAGAGCTTTCGCGTGGAGAAAAGCTCCGATACCCACCCACTCCACGAGATATCCCGAGCCGAATTGGGCTTCACCTCATCATCCACACCGGCGTTTTGTTTCTTTGGCTCGATTTACTGGATACGATATACCACCACGCTGAACGCGCAATATGACATCTTACGGACTAATACCCCCACATACATAGATTTAACTTGGGCACGAATAATTTGATTGATCTGGGTATTTGATTATTTCGCCTATGACCTAAACTTTGAACTTCCTAAATAGCGGTACACTATTGCGCGGTAAATGCGTCTACAGTGTGCCGGCAGATAATCGGCTGCGGGATGGGCCCGTCGTTAGCCGTACAAAGCAGCTGACTATGTACGCTACCGAATCTACTGTTCCTTGCCTCCTCCCTCCTTGTGGTCACACGATCAATTATGCCATGGGCTCCTCGGCAACGTAGTGCAGGTAGGCACCCAGAAGCTTGATACCCTCGATGTAGTTGCGCTTGTCCAGCTTCTCGTTGATGGAGTGGGCACCGTCGGTGGAGCTACCCATGGGCAGCAGAAGGACGTTCTTGCCAGTGGCCTGCTCGAAGGTCAGGGTCACGGGAATGCTACGGATGGTTAGCAATTATCATCATATCTGTGTGCGGATTGTATTTACCTTCCACCCTCGCGAGTGAAATCGGGCTGGACACCCCACACGCGCTCGGTAGCCTTGGCAGCAGCAGTGAAGTTCCAGTGCTTGGGCGACGCAACCCACCACTTGCCGGTGTGCTGAGCCCACACCTTCATGGTGTTCTTGCTGCCAAGCTTGGCGAACTGCTCCTTGACGTACTTGTAGACGCACTCGTTGGTCTGGTCGATCTCCATGTTGGGCACGGTACGGATAGAGAACTTGCCAGTGACCTTGGCGGGGATGACAGTCTTCGCTCCAGGGGCGGAGAAGGCTCCCTCGATGCCGTGGAGGGAGAGAGAGGGGTAACGCCATCTCGCCATGAGAGTAGGCTTCTTGTCCTCAAAGATGGTGGTCTTGCTGCCGAGAGACTCTTGGAGAGTCTCCATGGTGAAGGCAATGCCATCGTAAAGACCCTCCTCCTCAGAAGTGACAGGAGCAACCTGCTCCATGATACCGGGAATCTGGATCTTGCCGTCGGTGTCAACCAGGGAACCCAAGACGCGAACCATGTCGGTCATGGGCTCCTGGGCAGTACCACCAAAGACACCGCTGTGGAGGTCGGCGCCAGGGCCGGAGATCTCAACAGAGTAGTAGTTGCAGCCGCGCAGACCATAGGTCAAGCAAGGCTTCTCGGTTCCAAGCCAGTAGTTATCGGAAATGCAGACGGCGTCGGCGTCGGCGAAGTACTTCTTAGCCTCAGCCTCAATAAGATCATCGAGACCTTCAGAGCCGTACTCCTCCATGCCCTCGAAGCACATGAGCAGGTTGACAGGGAAGTCAATACCGGCCTTCTGGTGAGCCTCAATGGCGTTCAACCAGCCGAGAACGGGTCCCTTGTCGTCGGTGGAACCGCGACCAAACATGCGGCCCTTCTCGTCGACGGAGAGCTCGAAAGGCTCAGTAGACCAGCCGTCACTCTTCTCGGCGGGCTGGACGTCATAGTGGCCGTAGACCAGAATAGTCCTCTTGTTCTTGTCGTTTCCATATCTGCCGAGGACAACGGGGGGCAGCTGCAGGCCGGGCTTATCAGGCTGCTCGCCGAGGGGGCGGAGCTCGACGGAAGCGCCAAGAGTCTTGAGCTCGGCGGCGAGCCACTCGCCCATCTTTACGACATCGGGACGACGGGCGACGTCGGCAGAGATCGAAGGGATCGCAACGGCCTTCCTGAGGCGCTCGATGAAGTGGTCGGCGTCGGCGTCGACCTGCTTGAAGTAGCCGTCAAGTTGGGGAGCCATCTTGCGAGCTTGGTGAGCTTGTATTGCTTGGGTAAGGTAAGGACGGCGGGCGTTAGCTATCCGAGTCGTTTGCCAACACGGGAGAAGTCTGGGAGTTGTAGGAAGAAACTTTCGAGTAGCTTGAGGGCGGGCGAGGCCGTTCAACAATGAGGTGCGGGGCATGACGCCGGACTGGACCTTCTACATCGGGCGCAATAGAGCTGACCAGAAATCTGCTGCACCGAGAGTACCTCTTACCACCACCACATGCGCCTGCCCACACTGGCTGTGACTGAGGTGCTCAGATGGCGGGGTACTCAATGCGTGGCGCTTCGGCAAGCAGCGGCCGTATCAGCAGCAGTAAGGGACCGGGTGCCCATAATTTGCTAACACTTTGGAGAGCGTGGAGACGCTAGGCCTACAGCGGAGAGGACCTTTTGCGTGCTGCAGCACGTGACCCGGTCGCGCCGGCGGTTTCCGTTTGAGAGTGGTTTGGGACGGGAGCTCTGTGGCTCACCTACTGCTAGTGGCTGGTGCTGTGGCTGAAGGGCTCAATGACTCAGCTCCGAGTTTTTGGACGTGGCAGGAACAAAGAGGGAAAGCAGCAGTGAGTGGAGACTGGCAAAGACCCTCGGAAATTCGTGCCTGCCAGCTTAGAAATTGCACCCCGACAGCTCACGTGCCATCCGGCCACCTGCTCCAAGAGAGAGTGCTACAGAATCAGGTGGCAGCGTACCAAGTGGGTTCCAAAGCACCCTCCTCCTGTCCCAATCATATCTGCCTGCAACCCAAGGCCGGCTATATCTCTTCTCATCCCCCTTTGCCTTACTCCTCTTTTTCCTGCCACGAACATCACCACGTCGCCCGTTTTCCCGTCATTTCGATCACAACGCCTTTCCCTGCTCAGGGATCCGCTCTTGTACGACTGGGCGACATTTTACCTGCCGCTTAGCCTTCGACCAAACACTTTCCGAAATCTCGGCGACAAGCGACGCAAGTGCCCGCTCGACGCGAACCTCCCACCACCCTCGACCGTTATCTCCCCTGCTGGCAAGCAGAGCGTTGCAGCTGCTCTCGCTTCGATCTACACACATACTGACCAGGAGAAAATATACTTGGCTTATTGAGGCTTCTCGACTGATGGTGCGCACGGTGTCGAGGTGATTTGGCTGTGAGGAGGAATTCACACAAAGGGCTGCCTATCGTCCAGTTGGTTGTCGGCCTCTTTGGCATTGTACTCTTTCTCTACATCCCGCGAACCCTTATTTCCTTGTTCTTCCAAGTAAATCAGAATTGATTTCCATTACTCTTGAGAGGTGCAGAACGCAAGAGAGATCACTCAAAAAGCAACAAGAAAAAATACTAGCATCAAATCACTCTCTACTCACCTAGCTTCGCGTCTTCGTGGTCGCCCTTCAGGTTCACCATCGCCGCATCCAATCAAATCTTGATCTTGGCCATTACTGCTGTCGGCGTCTGCTGCTTCGATCAACTGTCGTAATCAGACTACGCAACGCGAGACACGATGGCTTCCTCCGTCTTCTTCAAGTTCAAGTCGCAAAAAGAGCCGACGCGAGTCGAGTTCGATGGCACCGGCATTTCTGTGTTCGAGCTGAAGCGCGACATCATCCTGAAGAGTGGTCTTGGCGACGGAACTGACTTCGACCTGGCCATTTACTCTGAGGATGGAAGTGAAGGTAAGCCCATTTCCCGACTGCTGTGATAACTCCCTCCTAACCATGAGCAGAATACGACGATGACACGACAATCATTCCTCGATCCACGACTGTAGTCGCTCGCCGACTACCCGCCGCGAAACCCGGTGCTGGCCGCGGCGCTAGATATGTCTCCGGCAAGATGCCCGTCGCTGCGAAGAACTCCTCTCGAAAGGAGCAAACGACCAAGTCTGCAACGGCCAAGGCGGCATCGAATGCCATCAGCCAGATGAACAATGCCATGACGGAAGAAGAGAAGATGGCGGCCATGTTCCAGGCCCAGACCGAGTCTTGGTCTGCCCAACAGGAGGAGATGTCACAGTAGGTTATCCGGACACGCAACGCATACTTCAGTTACTAACGTCACCACAGCCAAACACCCGTTTTCAAGCCTGGATCCAAGAAGCCTGCCAATGTGCCTGATCATGATCCTCCCAATGGATACATTTGCTATCGCTGTGGAGAGAAGGGACACTGGATTCAACTTTGCCCGACGAATGATGACCCTGAGTTTGACAACCGTCCTCGCGTGAAGCGTACTACGGGAATCCCCCGCTCATTCCTGCGCACCGTTGATAAGTCAGTCGCCCTCGCACAGAGCGGCGACGACGAGACCAAGAGACCTTCTGGTATCATGGTCAATGCTGAGGGAGAATTCGTTATCGCTGAGCCTGACAAGGCATCGTGGGAACAGTTCCAAGCCAAGGCCAAGTCTTCAGCCTCCGCTGCCAAGGCAATCGCTATGGGAGACAAGGAGTTGCAGGAGAGAGGATTGGAATGCCCCATCGACAAGAAGATGTTCATAGACCCAATGAAGACCCCGTGCTGCCAGAAGACGTATTGCAATGATTGCATCACAAATGCTCTCATCGAATCGGACTTCGTCTGCCCCAACTGTTCTAACGAGGGCGTTTTGATCGACGACCTGAAACCTGATGAGGAGGCTGCCGACAAGATCAAGGAGTATCTGAACGAGAAGACCGAGGCCAAGAGCCCGACGGCAACGGCCGCATCCCCCGCTCAAGCCGCTTCGCCGAAAGAGAACACGGAAGAGGCAAAGACGGAGACTGCCAACGGAACTGCGAAATCGCCCACACCTCAGAAGTCGCCTTCGACCGCTCCGGCCACCACAGCGGCCCCTGTAGCCGACGGCACACCTAAGTCAACATCAGCCACACCCGCAACTGCCTCGGCGAAACCCGTCGACCGTGCCGGCTCCGAAGAATCCAACAACTCAAAGAAGCGGCCTGCAGATGAGTTGATGGAGAACCCAAAGATTCCCAAGGCCCCCAAGGCAATGCAGAAGCAGCAGGAACAACAAGCCATGATGAACGGCATGAACGGCATGGGAAACATGCCGATGAACCCCATGATGGGATTCGGCAACATGAACATGATGAACGGCTTCATGGGTATGCCCAACATGCCCAACATGCCAAACATGGGCAACATGGGCAATATGAACATGGGTATGCCGATGATGGGCATGATGAACCCCATGATGGGGATGCCTGGCTTCAACCCAATGAACGGAGGCGGCTTCGACATGGGCAACAACAACTGGAACGGCGGCAACCTTGGCGGAAACATGAACGGCATGAATGGTATGAACGGCGGAATGAATGGTGGGATGAACGGTGGTAATATGAATGGCGGTGGTATGAATGGCGGGATGAACGGTGCCATGGCCGGCGGCTTCAACCAGCAACGCCACAACTTCACCCAGCCAAACAACGAGGATGACGCCTACTTCAGGAGACCAGTCAATCCCCACCGCCACCAGAATCGCCAACGTCGCGTAAGGCCTAGTGACTATCGCGAGCTCTGAGCGACTTCTGCACGACCATAACAACACTCGTCACGACCTCTTCAACTGTAATACTACTTAGACGACACGCATCGCATCACGGCTTCATCATTCTGGAAAAAACAAATACGGCACAACTCATGTCCTCACTTGCCAAGAGGAAGTTGGACAAGACTTAAGTCTTCGGCGTTCACAAGGGATTGATTGGGAGGGAGGTTTCTTTTTTTCTGCCTGGAAGGGGTCTCAGGCTGGTCTTGGGGGAAACAGTGTGATCGCTATGCGGGAGAGCATCGACACCTAGGGATAACGAGGACATCGTATCCTCCAAAAACAGTGTGCTCAGCGTGGAGCTCTTTCTGTATCTAACAACACGCACTCAAGATGATCAATAAAGTCTCCTGCACATGAATCACCGGGTATCAAATCGTTTTGTGAATGTGTTCTATGTCTCTCCACTCGTGACTCTTGACGCCTCATGCTACCATCCCTTCGTGAAAGCCTTTTCCGTAATCATGTTTTGAACCACTATGCACCCACAACCCTGTCCCCTGCAAACGAAACCTCCCACGCACGCTTGCTTAGTCCATCTCAGGGGGCACATACGGCGTCGTCAGCATCTCGCTGAACTTCTCCAGCTTCTCCTTTCCGCGGACCTCCTCGACGAGCAGCGGCATCTTGACGACGTTGAACTCGTCGTACAGCTCCTCGATCTGCTCGAGGTACTTCTTCTGCATCTTGCGGCGGGCGTTGCACTGGTCGCAGTTGCTGCCCTTCTTGGGGAAGAGCAGCTGGTTGACGACGATGCTGTGGGTGTCGATGCCGTAGTTGGCGAGCTCCTGGATCATGCGCTCCGTCTCGTACAGGGACAGGAACTCGGGGATGCAGACGCAGACGAAGGTGGTGAGGGCCTCGTCCTTGAACTGGGTGTTGACCTCGGAGATGGTCTCGCGCAGGGTCTCGAGCTTCTCCATCATCTCGTTGAGGTTCTGGCCGTTGGGCAGCTGGCCGCCCTGGCCGAGGAAGCCGTTGAGGAGGGGCCCGTATTGGGAGGAGAGCTGGGAGACCTTGGCAAGGGCCTTTTCGAGAACGGAGGGGAAGGAGAGGAAGCGCAGGGTGTGGCCCGTCGGGGCGGTGTCGAAGATGATCGTTTCGTAGGACATGGACTTTACTTGCTTGAGGACTTCGGCGAAGGACATGGCTTCGTCGATACCCGGGATCTATCGTGGGACATTTCGTTAGCTGGGTTTAACTACAAGGGAAGAGGGTATGGAGAGACATACGGCAAAGGCGAGATCCTGCATCATGCCGCCCAGACCGCCTGACATGGCGTCCACGTCCTCGCCCTGTCCGGCAAGGAGGTCCTGCATGCTGCCGTTGGGGTCGATCTCCATGGCGCTCAGGTTGGTGAAGCCGTCAATCAGACGGGCCTCCTTGCCGAACTTCTGGTTGAAGGCATCGGACAGGTTGTGCGCCGGGTCGGTGGAGATGAGGAGGACGGAGCGGCGGTGCTTGGCGAGCTGGATGGCGAGAGAGCACGAGGTGGTGGTCTTTCCGACACCACCCTTGCCACCAACAAAGATCCAGCGCAGCGAGCGCTGGTCGAGGAGGGACTGGAGCGTGGGCTCCATCATGTCGTCGGCGTCGATGATGGCGGCCATGGTTGCGAGTCGGTCTGTCTGTCTGGTGGAACGATTCGTGCGGGGATAGCTTTGATGCGACTGTAGGAATGCTGTCTAGCTATGCAGTGAAAGATAGGCGAGATATTCAAAATGTCCAGCTACCGGAGATGTGTCTGAACACGAAGAAGGCTGCACAAGTTGATGTCGTAGGCGCGTTCCAAGCTGTTCTAGAAGGATACCAGTCGCAGAGCGAACCCTCCCCGCCATGGCGGGGCACCCCAGCCTGAAAACTGTGCGGCCGTTGGCAAACCTGGATATCCGCACGGTGGCGGACTCCACAGTAGCTGGACAACCTCTTCGAGCGAAGCTTCAACTTCAGCATGCGATTGCAAGAGGCATGTGACATTCGATCGCAACAGCTCGCAAGATGTCGACCAGAGGACACGCCGTCCTCCAGGATCTCTCGTACAAGCTAGGCTCTCGAACCGTTCAGGTTACTGTCTCCCCGCGCCCCGCCAAGTTTGCCGAGCGGCGCGCCGTTTTGCACTCGCTGCAAAAGTTCGCCCGCGTTGAGGTGTTCAAGAAGCTCAATGTAAGGACTCCATCACCTTGACATGCTTGCGACAAGGTTTCTAACCTGGATGCAACCTGTAGGACAACTCTTCCTTCATCTCAGTGCTTGCCGACAAGGCGCAGGCTAAATCGCTTGTCAACATGAGCCCGCTGCAGTACCAAATCGCGATACCACGACTGCACGGCTCCGTACAGATGTTCCTCACCAACGCAAACTCGCCCGAACCGATAATCAAATCGAAGACCTCCGAGAGCGCACCCGAAACCGAAAATACACGCCCCGCAGCTGAGGAGGATCACAAGGAGTTTACGGTGCACATCTTCCCAGCGGAGTCGTATATCCATGCGGCTGCCATCAGGTCTTCGCCTCTTCACGGCCCTTGGCCCGAGTCTCGTCGGGAGACCACCATGATGTCTACCTTGAAGGAAACTTTGCCGACAAACATCATGACCGAGGGCCTGGCAGACTGGGAGACTGGCGGCCAGATTCCGGCATCTGAGAAAAGCCAGCTGTGGGAGGACATTCTTCTCGGAAGCAAGTCGATGGATGTAAGCACGCGCGCAATTATTGATCGCATTCAGCGTCGCGAGCGGCGGAACGCTACGCCGCCCATCATGGATGGTCTTTTGCAGCTGCGAGAGAAGTCACGGAATGGTTGAACATGGTGCCGATCACGCACACGCGGCCGAAAGACTTTTCTTTTGCTTCGTGTGGGACTTGCATAGCCCAACTACGGCCGACAACAGCGACTGCTACTGCCTCAGCCCCATCGCACCATCATGCCGATTGCGCGTCCCTAACAGGACGCATCGCCGCTCCCGGAAACTAAGGCTGAGGAATCGCAACGGCCCCTCAGCCTGATCGGAGTTTGGCGCTGTCGCCAAGACGTGTCGAATTACGGGAACAATATTTCCCGACTAACCTGGCAATTGGCAGGAGGCTCATTAAGGAGATGGGATGGCAGAAAATCTGCAAAAAGGCTTTGGATTGGCTCAGATCATCGGACGGAACTGATAATGTTTCGGCTGCATAACCTAAATTATGCGGGCGTGGGCGATGCATTGACCTGTCGGTTCTGGAGATGTTCAGGACGGGCCACACCAAGAACAGGAACGACATTTGACATCTCGACATCAGATTGCCAACCCTAGGAAAATACAGTCGACAATGACGAAGATGTCTCTGAAGGCCTTTGCTAGCGCTACAACGTCGTGTTCCCGACTGACGACGGCTTGCATGTAGCACTCCGAGGAAAAGTCTTGAATTGGCAATTAGCGGCAGTCAGCTGGCCCAACGTCTCTGACGTTGAAGTTGGATTACCAGTGCCGGGGTTCATTCAGGGCGTGGCGTCATTCCAGGGCCACAAAACAAGGAACACCTGCAACCTGCAATACCCTAGATCGGCAAGCGACGCCGCGACGGACCAATCAGATTCGCGAAGTCGCTAGTACGTCACGCCAGTGCCACGTTCACCCGCTGAGAGAAGCCACCATCACCAGCTTTTTTGGCTCGAACCGAAAAGAACACTCACGGAGGAGCCTAGCAACTAGTCGAGCCGACCAACCGTGGCGCCGGCGGTCTGTTTGCGCAAGCAAGGGTCCATTCCATTTTGTCAAGCCACCAGAATGGAGGGCCAGGCTCGGCCACGGCCACCATGATGACGTCGCATCCGTTGGGCTGCGTCGAGACCCTGACTTACACGGCATTCTTGGCCCCGAAGCGTGTGCCCAGCGTGGTCGCAGTCACAGATCATCGCACATCATGCAGATTCCTGCTTCGTGGCTCAACTCAGGGGGGTCCTGAGACGGTGGTGCTTATATGCGGACGGCTTCGCCCTCCCTTTCACGAACATGTTCATCCGCTCTGTATTCCATCGCCACTTGTCTCGTTCAATATAGCTTAACGCCAATCAACAACCACCACACCCTTCAACACTAGCCAGCCGGCAGTAAAACACCATCACCATGGCTGTCACAGGCTTCATTCACCACTTCGGTACCTTCTTGCTTCTCGTAGCAACGGTCCTCCTGGTCATCACCAGCATCTCCTCGCCGGTGGTGAACAACATCTCCATCTTGACCGTGAAGCTCGGTGATGCTTCCGCCGGCAACGAGATCACATTTGGCACGTTCGGTTACTGCATCCGCGGCGCTAACGCAGAGTAAGTCGACCTCAACTTCAAGTTGACCAATCCATGACTAACACATCCAAGTGGCTCCGATCGCTGCCCCTCCGCCCGCATCGGCTACGACCCGGCCCAGATCGTGTCCGAGTCCGACGGCACCAACTACTCCACCTACTCCTCCAACACCTCCGAGGCCCTGACCCGCGTCATGATCCTCCACCCCATCGCCGCCGCCGTCTCCTTCATCGCCTTCGTCCTCTCCGTGGGCGCCGGCATGTTCGGCTCCCTCTTCGCCGCCCTCGTCGCCGGCACCTCCTTCATCATCACCCTCGTCGCCCTCATCTGCGACTGGGTCGGCTTCGCGCTGATCAAGAAGAACGTCAACGACGATTCCGACGGCGGCGCCAGCGACAGCTATGCCCACTTCGACGTCGCCCTCTGGACCCTGCTCGCTGCCGCCATCTGCCTGCTCCTCGGTACCATCGTCGTCTTCTTCACCTGCTGCAGCGGTCGCCTGCACAAGCGCCGCGAGCAGAGGTCCAAGGTCGACCACTACTCCCCTCCCGCCACGCACACCCCCTACCGCCGTCGCCGCTGGTGGCAGCGCAACCGCTACTAAATTCGGGGACCACCCCGGATTTAAGTAGAGGTTGATAGGTCTCTTTTAGATCAGCTGCGATACTAGTAAAACGATGCACGTGTACATGAGTTTGGCGCATTTTGATATGGCGCTGGCGTACTGGGAAGGTGTTTTTGATGAAGGGATGGATGAAATTGTGCTGCGAATATGATACCACGCCTGCATCGGCAGGGCATGAAACCTTTTCTTGTATATTCAGATTAAACTTAATGAAGATATACTCAAACTACTCTGTCCATCTCGCGGGTGATGTCTAGATTAGTGGATTGTGGGTTGCGACGCGGTATAAAAGCGAGCAGGCGACAACGGCATGTATTTTGATCAGACAACAAAATCAATGCTTTTGCCATGTCACATTGAATACAAGGTGGTTTGAAACCATATCTCTGTAAGAAATCACGGAAAGTATTGCTGGGCGGTCGCCATCACACGAGGTTCAAACTTACTCTATCACTCGGCACGCTTGGTATTTATCGTCTATTCTCTCCTCGTATTGCTCTTGACAAATATTCCCTGATGGCAAGTGGCTTCGCGAGGTGAGAGGATAGGTGAAGATAGAAGACGACACGCATGACCATCGTATCTCTCATGACCAATACAGTCGATGGAAATGACAGAGAGTGGCGTTTGTCTGAAGCTCTCTAGATCGTTGCGAAGTTGCTTTCTAAACCACTGTCGGCGATCGTATGGGCAGTCCCTCCGCACAAGCAGCCTGCGGGCTGAGAGGTCTCGTGCTTGCGGCGTGCCTTGTTATAAGTGTGCATGTCTGCGAGGTCCTTCCAGATAGCCAACAGGAAATGTAAGTGGATCGATGTTGTTGTGGAATCTGTTTGGTCCTAGTACAGGCATATGACGACGGAATCCAGAGGGCTGGGTATGTACTTACTTCCACGCTCATGACGCCCTGTCGCCCATCTTCGCTTTCGCTATTGACGTAATCTTGCTGAATATTCAATGACTACATCATTGTCGACCTTTTCTGAGATCCTTCTGGAAACATTCTGCAGGCAAGTTGATTGAAATAGCATGAGGTAGCGCCGACGAACATGATGGACAAGTCCCAAACCTTTTGCCAAATACTTCATTGTTCGGTGGCTGAGGATTCTTTGCAGATGGTTTCAAGGACATATATATACACTTTCAGTCACACCAAGCACATATCGGAAGCATCGTTGTTTACGAGTAGACAGCTCTCGCTGGCTTATAAAACTCTACTCCCCTAAGTGCTTAGGAAGGCGGAATCAAATATTGAGATTGTCCATCTCCGTTAGTTTCCAGAAGCTTCAGCATCATTGGCTAATACCATCAGTCTACATCTGCAATGGCTACCTGCTTCAATAGCGCATTTCTCTCCCTAACTTAACAGCACTTCGTCAGTAGTCAATTTCGTCGCCCGCCCTGGCCTGCGGTGGCTTCAGGACGATTTGGCTGTGGTATTCAGCAACAGCAGCCTATCGCTATGACTTTCAAACCTAATATTCTATGCGACTTGATCGAGACGGTTCTCATCTATTTTGGTTGAACGGTGAACCAAGGTATGTGAAGCTACGCCATTTTGCCTTGACCTAGCAGTTTCCATGACCCAGTAGCATGTATTTATCAACCCGGCCTAAGTTCAAGATGCTAGTTGCGATTTTTGTCTAGAAGCCTCGGAATCTAGCTAGTCAGGAGAACTGACAGTGTTTAAAAAGCAGGCCTAGTCGAGTAGGATGGCATCCCTCCAAAACAATGAAGAAAACGGCATCGACGATTGGGAGTATTTTATGTTTTCATCGTTCAGCGAGGCTTGACGTCCATCGAGCCATGTGGCTCGGCGTCATCAGTACAATTCTTTCCGGTTGCGGCTGTTCTGATGTATTCCTCTCTTAACAGCTAGACGACAGCAGAAACCTTGTTCAGCGACTGTGAAAGCATACTTCACACGACTCACGTCGAGCTTCAGTGCCCGAGAATGGGCTCTATCACCGACACAGCCGACCTCGGGACTCAAAACCCAAGACGCGAGATCCATTCTACAGATCTGATCTTGTCCTTGGAAACTTCAAATTTATACACACACGACCCAAGCTGGAATCGAACCATCTTTACAGCCTCAAGTCAAAAGACTACCCAACGTCTTCGTCCATCTGTGGTGTTGCTTCCAATCACATCAACTCTCAATCTCAACTGGCTTCGCTACCAGCTGGACTTGTTGTCTGACAATGTTGCTATGGCCGGCTTAGATGAGCTCGACGTAAATAGCTTGTCTTCTGCAGATTAGGCCCAGATCGATTACTGTGTCAAGGCGAGGAGTCTTCAGCACTGCCCACGTTCAGTAGAAGCCGAGGGACTGACACCAAGGGGACACGCCTGAGGGTTGAGGAGTTGTTTGTTCTTCTGGCTTCGAGTTTCTTGTATAAAAAGGCCTTTGAGCTTAGGATTGTCAGAATAACAACAGCAATGCGGTGTTCTCATCGAATGGAGAGCAGACGACCTCTAGTTCTCCACAATAAGCATCGTATGCCCCAGTCTCAAGATCTCTTAGATGCTAAAAACCTCAGAACCTGTGTCGGCCGATCGTATGGATGGTTCTGGATATCCTTGTTACCTTTCGTTTATTCAACGTCTTGGTCTACTGATAAAGTGGGAATGAAATTGCTAGAAACTTAAGGTTGCGGTCGAAGAATTCACCTTTTGTAGGTCACAAGCTGACGGGGATGAGTTGATCATTTCTGGCTGTTCTGAATTCGAGCACTCTAGGCTTTCCCCATTGATGAGATGGACTGATTGTGTTGAAGAAATTGAACGTCGGCACTCACGGTAAATTTATAGCTTGGGACCACTGAGAAGTGAGGCAGACTATTTGTTGCCGTTTTATTTCTGCAGCTGCCCTTCGTCTGGAAGTATAAAAGCAGCAATATTCTGTGCATCAATTATAGTTTCTTCATGGCAATCCATGACTCTGTTTCTTAGGTTTTCCCGACAATTTATTCGAGAGGCACCTGAGAAGCAGCATCCCTGAGCTTTTCGCCTATTAGAGTGGTGACAACTAACTCTCCTCCTCCCAGTTAGCTTGCTAGAACGTTGGTCCCATTTCCAGCATCGACTTGAAGATCTCTGGGCTTATCAGACATTACAAGAGGCGAACACAAGCGGGAGGCCAAGGGTGCAGAACCACAGAGTGTCGATAGAATGCAGGACGACATTGAAGGAGGAATCTAAAATCATCGGGTGATTCACGTTCTTTGAGCGCTTGTCCTCCGTGCAATTGTCTCTATGCGACACATGACCAATGTCGACATGCCATTTGCGCGGTTGGCCTTTGTCGGGTGGAGAGCTCAAGAACGTGAGATATCAGCGTAATTGCTACCGCAGCTTTGATATTCAGACTTGAAGACTGCCTCAAAGTGATGATCAGGTCTTATACGGAGCGTGATACGCCCAAGACGCTTGTAAGACGTGTAGCACTGGAAACAATGGGGTGTGAAGTTGTGTACTTGATTGTCCTTTACGAACGTTCTCTCAATACTCTTGTGTGACGTTTGTGGCTATGTTCATATATGAGGAGTACCAGTGTTAATACTTCAGAGGATTGTTTCAATCTTGTTTGCGACTGATAGTTTTTATCTTCGGCAGACATGCCATCTCCTCCCACAACCTGTGTGCTTAGCTGACGAGGAAAAGTTGCTGTAACTCGACTTCTGTGTTGCATAAGATACTAAGGCATCTGTATAACGTTGCCTTGTTTCCCTTACTAACTTTCTCTTGTAGTACTCTAATCAACATCGACTAAACGAATACCCCCGTATCAATCGACAGAAATGAAAGAAGCTGGTTCATTACGGACGGCTGTAGCTCACCTTACAGCCGTTTCATACAAAGGCTTCATAAAAGGTTTTCATCACGAAGAATCATTCATCATAACTGAATGGAATTCAAGTTCCGAAACTGTCATGGAAATGCATCCTGTGATGGAAATTTGATGAGTATAAAAAGAACGCTTATTTTATACATCCGCGCCATCCAGCTACGTGGTTAAAAGTTCTCAACCCACGATGCTGATGAGTCATTCATGGTTCGAGAGAAGGCTATCAGTCCTTAAGTAGTACCATTCCCTACGTGGTTCAGTCAAGCAAGACGAAATGCTGTCTCCCAGAACCGTTTTGTGACAACTGCAGGAGCCACAATGAATCTATCCTGTGCCATCTAAGTCTGGCGAGCTGGAAAATCTCATCAGCTGAATGTTGCGAGTGGAATGTTTTGTCGAGATAATCATGAATAAACTGAGCAAATGCGCCACAAGTCCCGGACGACAGAGAGCAGGATGTTCCTGAGATCGGACTGTGGAGTGAAGCATGTGTGCATTGCTCATCAGCTCTCTTCAGACTGTAAGTCAGGCTGACAACTCGTGGAATTTAGTCCTTGACCACTACTGTTGGTGGCATTGCTTTTGGGAGATTGATTCAAGGATGTGAAACTGGCTTTTAAGTAGAGACCTTATGGCGTTGGTACCACCAGTTTGTCAGAAGTTTCGATATTTCTACAAGTTCTCGTGGACTTTGATAGACTATGCCAAGCAGGCATCGGCAGACCGTCAGTAGTAGGCTGCAGGACGCCGAAAGCGTATGCATATTGGTGGCCCAGCTATCCCTCTCATTGGGCCGTCATATGCATGCGACACTACCCCTCCATGGCCATTCTTGCATCCATGGAATCTACAGTCTGGTCAGCTCGGAGATGTTTTTCCCTTGGACATAGTCATGGCGGACCCGTTTTCCATCGTGACAGGCTGCGTGGGCCTCATCACCGCAGCGGGAGCGACAACCAAGGCTATAACGTCCTTCATACGCGACTGTCGAGCTGCGAGAGGCGATCTTACGGCTGTCGCACGCGAGTTAGCTGACCTGCAACTCATACTCGAGCTACTTAAGGACGACACCCAGGGCGACGAGCTGCCAAAGTCTTTACAGGAGCAGATCGACCGAATCATCGAGAGATGCAACAGCGTCGTCAAGGATATCAAGGTCGTGTTGAAACGATGTAAAGCGCCATCCGGAGCTATTGCATGGGCCGCTAATGAAAAGAAGGAGGTCGAGGGTTTGAAGAGAGAGTTGACGACTTACCGTGAGTCGCTTAGCTTAACTGTCGAGACGACAACGTTGTAAGTCTTGGCTACAAATGCGATTATTCCATTTCACACGCTGACAAAGGTTCTATCTAGATTAATCGCTAGAAGCATAAAAGCAGATACCGAAGCCATTCGAAATCAAACGCAGCTTATACCCGGAATCAAAGACAACACGGAGAAGATACTGGAAGAAATTCAATGGTTTCGGATCTCACATTAACCAGAAAACAGCAATGTCAAGCCCAAAAACATCCTTCTCGAAGAGTATCTCGACGGGCTCACAATCTATGCAGAGTCCGTTTGTGGAGATGAAGTTCCAGAACCTGATGGAGAAGAGAAAAAGAGGAAAGGGGACAAGACGACGAACAATTTGCCAGCCGCCGAACCGACCAGTAACTCGTGTAAAAAGAAAGCTACCGGGGTTGAAGAGGAGGAGTCGCCACCCGAGTCTTCGTCACTGGAACGCATGTGTAACAACTGCCACTCACCCATTGACGAGCAAGCTTTCAATACAAAAACCTGCCGTCACTGGTTGTGCAGCAAGTGTCTGCAATCAAAGATAGAAGCGTGGATACAGCCTCCTTACGTATCCCCTGTATGTTGCAGCCAGGAGATTGAATGGTGGCGAAGCAGATTCCCTCTCGATGACAAGCTCAAGGACAAAGTGAACCAGATCTGGGGCAGGATAACTATGACGTGCCCTCAAGAAGGTTGCGTAGAAAAATCTTGGACCTATAGGCTTCGATCGTCACCGCCGAGAGAAAAGATAATGTTCGATTGCTGCAACGAAATGGCCTGTGTGCGGTGCGGCAAGCGCTATCATGACAGAAGCCAAACTTGCGCACCAAATGCGGAGATGTCACCGATTTTCAAGCTGAGGGCATTTCCGTCTTGAAGAGACAATTTACACCTGGATTTGAGAACACCTCATTCGTATCCAGCGTGTTTCATATACACTATAGTACCACTCCTATGTTTTCTTGAACTTGAGTGCATGACTTTTGATAACGTCCTTCGTAGCTGCTCGCAACACTGATCTAATAATGATCTAGTGATGGTTGAGGTCTTTCACCTACCGGAAGATGCCGTGGTGCCAGGGCAATCAAATGAACTGGCCAAACATTAGGCACGAGCTTAAACTCTTTCAACCGTCTGTCATTTCGGCACGTGAACAATCCGAGCGAGAGAGCTATTGGCAGACAGACAAGACGAGCGCTCGTCCATTCCAAATATCAGCCCGAACCAAGCTGCATCAGTGTCAAGGCTAAGTCAACGGGTGAGAGTTTGCTTAGCTTGCTGATTTCCTTTCACAAGGCAGCAGCCGCAGTAGCAGAGACGTTGGAGGCTTGAGGCCATGGCGCCGATGTGCCGCGACCCGGAGAGGTGCCTCTCCCGAGGATTAGCGCTGAGGGCAGCGGTCCAGACCAGACCAAGCCAGCTGAGGAAAAAGCCACAGCATGACAGACTAAGGTACGCAGAGGTTTATTTGATATCGCAGGTTTGGATGCGATCGTTGACGGTGGTGGCTCCCGTGCCAGAGGTCAGACAAGAACATTGTACCCAAAAAGCCAAACTTTAGGCTGGGAACAGAATTGCGTTCCTGCCAGACCCAGCAATTTGGTGAGTGATCATACCCATTCACCCAATGCAGAGGAAATGATCCACGTCTGACTTCAGCGTGGTATGCTGAACTCTTCAGAAACATTCCATCTGCCGGAGTTCGGATCAGTAGCGTCTTGTCACGCTTGGGGTGGCAGGTTTTCCTGTTTTTCAGTCTTTTTCTCTCCCCCGCCCCCCAGGGACGGGCTTCAAGTTCAGTCGGCAGCAAGGTACCGACGGAGGAGCAACTCAAAATGCGAGACGGAGGTTTTTCAGTGGGACCGGGGGTCGGGGTTGCCGTACTGCCGTTCGGCGCGTCGACGGGGTTGCGGAGCAGGTTTTCAGCTCGTGCTGGCAAGATTCGACATGGTGACAGTGGCGGCGTCAATGGTCATCGAAAGAAGAATGATGGAAAAGATTCACGGGGGCCGCGTAACGCGAGCGCTGTGGCTGGTCTTGGCCTAGCTCATCGCGGTGGCCAATGGGACAATCGTCGGGGTTCTTGCGGACCCGCTTTCATGTGGCGGGGTGGTACTCTCAGCCAATCAGGAACAAGGCGCAGCTGCTCGGTGTCGTCAGGGCAGGTGAGGGGGACCAGAGGGCACTGAGGTCAGTCAGGTCGTCAGGGTCCTGTGGGCAGCGGTGAGCCCCTCAGTTCTCGCTGCTTCCTGATCCGGGACTGGAGGTTGCCGTGGTGTCGATTACTGAATGAGGTAAGGAGCAGGGGACAGGGGGCAGGGGAGGTCAGAGAGGCTCAGAGTCCAGCTGGGAGAGGCAGGCGCAGAGGGCCCGTAGTACAGATAGTGGGTCTTTTGGGGGCCCGAGGACGCTGGACGACTGCTGGAGACCGCGGGTCCCTGAGGTGTTTTGGTGAAGCATTTTCATTTAGTTTTGTTCAAATTGCTCACCGGCTCGTTTTACCGCAATAGGCTCGGTGTACAGCCCTTCTTAGCCTGATTAGATTAAAAGACGCAGAGATCGGGGGCGGTATCGGCCAGCGAAGAACGGCACAGAAGAAGCATAGTTGGATTTAGCTTAGGTAGCGCGGATACCCCGTGTGGCTGCTGCTACCCTGGAGGTGCTACTGCAGGCAGTTTGGGGAATAGGGCTAGGCGCCCGGAAGCCAATCAGCCCGTCAACGTGGATGCCGATGTTGCTGGCACCGATGGGAAACTCGTCAGAAAACCTGTCTGCAGTCAGCGTGGTTTGGTAGGTCTGCTGCGACACATGTTGCCACACCGGGCCAGTGAGGAGAAGGATAAGCGAGACAGGACAGACTGCCAGCAGTGGTGTTGCAGCGCTGCCAGTGCCTCTGCCAGCTGCCGTTGGATCATCGGAACGCTAAAGAAAGCGAGGTGACGATGGACGACGGGTGCTTTCGCTTGCAGTGCCTGACGAGGTCTGGGGTTGTTGGAACTTGGTCGAATCATCAAAGGGCAGGAGGGCGAATCGTTACGCACGTCGCTGGGCCAGTCAGAGATGGGTTTGGCTTGCTACGGGAGGTCTCCAAACCAAACAGGGACTGCACTGTCACGGACGATTGCCGGCCAACTGCCATATTGCGATCTCTTGCTTTAGACTTGGACCTTACTTGGTTAGTAATGAAGACAGTGTCGTTGAGCAAACACTTCCACCAGATAGGTAAATTGGAAGGCACGTTGGGTACCTTTATTGCAGAGGCTAAAAAAGGTACCGCACGGGCACGCCCTTCTGCCCCCTTTGGTCAAGTACCTGCCAGCCATCTGCGGATATGACCGACCGGCCGGGTTGACCTTGCGGACCCAGAGATGCCAGATGCTACCCGGTGATCAACGCAGGTATCCTATCCTATCCTGTCCGTATCCTGCTGGCCGCGGCATTCTCTCCCTCGCTCGCTTTCAGACGTCTGTTGTGCCCTCTCATGATATAAACGAACCGGGTTGCCGCTACCCGTGTTTGTGGCCTTGTCCACCTGAATGTCATCACTCGCCTCCACTTCCAGCATAACCAACGCAACGTCAACCGACTATCATAGCCCACATCATCCACGCCCAAAGACCACACCATGAGCACGATCATCGACGAGCAATAATAACGACCAACGACGCTCACTCATAATCACGACCGCCCCTGCTCCCACGAATCTTTCCGTCTTGCTCCTGCCATCTCTTCCACCTTCCCACACGGCTTACGGCTCGCCCATTCCACGATTGCCTCATCGACCCCCGCAAAGCCGTTTCAGCATCGACGTCGCAGCATTTCTTGACTCTTTGCTTCTGCCGCTCAGAAGCCGGTTCGCCCACAAAACAAAACAGCCCATTCCCTACCGCGCGCTTGTTCAGTGGGGAACACGCAGGACCCTTTTCACCGAGCCTTTCGTCATCTTGGTTCTATCATTCGTCAACAAGGAGCCGAATTCGACCCCGTCTCTTGAATATTACCTGCCCGTCACGCGGATACGTTTTCGGTGTAATAGACGCTCACACTCGCCCGCCCGCCCTCGACACCCAGCGTGCCAGCGTGTTTCCGTCCCGCCGCTTTCTGCCCAGACTCTCCGCCGTCTTACCGCCTTCCAAGACCCCAAGGCCAAGTCCTCGCGTCCCACCTCTGACGCCCAGTCCCGGAATACCGGCACCGCTTCGCGCCAATCGCCTCGGCCTCTCCAGGTAAGCCATGCCATTTTCCACAACTCGCTTTTTTGCCATGTCTCTTTTTTCCTACCTGCCTGTTTTCTTTCACCAAGCTCCATCCTCCGACCATCCTCCGTCACTCATTTCATCCCGATCCATCTGGCATCATCCGCCTCCCAGCGGAACCCTTGCATCCTCCACTCGTCATTCGTCGGCCCGCAAGAGAGGAAACGCCTTGCGGACACGCCGCCGGGTCATCCGTGCTTTCTAGAAGCAGAGGCTCCCACCCATCCCCTGTCGTGCCCGTCGTCCTGGTGCTTGTTGTCGGTGGTATTTTGCCTTTTTTTTTGTTGGGCGGTTGGGACAGTTCCCACGGGCACAGCACTTCCGTCCCCATCCAATGAAGACGCCACGATCAGAGTTCGAGGAACATGACACAGCCAAACACAACCGGCCATGACCTCCAACTGTGTGTGCATTGCATGGCCGAGTCCCTCATGCAGGTCATCCCAGGCTCTCAGGCTGTCCATTCTTCCGCTCAGCGAGTTTAGTGCTCGTCTGTCCTCTGAGGTGCAGCGGGAACAAACCTAAGCCGGAGCGGTAGCAGCAGCGGCGTGCATATTTGCAGCTCTCCCGGGCACTCTGTTCCCCCGCCTCCCCCTGCACACCCCCAGTCTCTCGTTGGCATTGCTGCACTGCTTGGAGCTGCTGCGGCCAGTCATTCGTCGATGATGGCTGCGCTCGACTCGACTTTGCAAGCGGAAGGCCGAGCCCGAGCGAGGAGCAGTCATGGAGCGAGAGCGACGGGCAACCTGTTCGTCCATACCTTACACACACGAGAAACAAGACGCAGCACACCTCCACAGCCCAAGAGGCGGGACGTTACGTGTTTGTTGCTAGATGCAGCCATAGCGAGAGAAGCATAGGCCAGTAGCCACACCCGCACCTCGATGCGCTGGTGCGGTGCAGCACCTGATGCACCCCTCTAAATACTTGCCTCCCCCCGCCCATTCTCGCGGCTGTTGGGGCGCCGAAAAAAGAGGAGTCGACTTCTGCCTGCAGTCGAGTCGTCTCGCTTGTCCAATTGCCAACCGCTGCATCTGCTCTCGTCTCGTTCCTGGGCCTGCCGGTCTCATTAACTGGTCTCGCCTTTTTCGGGAGGGGATTCGTAATTGCCCAAGACGCTAAAGGATCAAACGGCAACATCTCATAAACCCACGAGAAAGAATCCCGTCGGCGTCTCGCCCTGAAGCCCGGTCCAGTCTGGTCTTTATTTCCGCCTTTGTCTCTTCCGATATTCCAGTTTCGTTTCCTGAACACCTTTTCGCCGCCTAGTCTGAACAGAGAGCAGTCTCTCACTCACTCAACCCCCGGCTCTTTTTTATCTTCTTCTGCTTCCCCACGACGCTACTATTCCATTGAATATCAGCCACTCAAGACCAAGACCGTTCCTGCGACCGTCTCCATCTCGCATACTATCTCGCACTATTTTGTCTTCGATCGACTCCCCACAGAAACTAAGATTGCACCACCGCAGAGCCTCACAAAATGAACGCCACACCACGAAGCCCGTCAACCAAGAGCACGAAGAGCCAAAATAGCCTTCGTAACACTGGCTTTCCTGAGCCTTTCAATGGAGGTATGTTCTTTACCAAACCGTGAAGTTGGAGTTGTTGAAGCTGACTAAACCAGACCGCAACACTACACTACCACACCCCGACGCCAACCTGTCACCAAACGCCGTCATCTCGCAGGCTGATATCGACTCCAGCAAGGTGATGGCCAGGACACGCCGCTCATTCCTCCAGAAGCACAAGCGAACCATCAGCCACGGCGTTATCACCCCGCAAATGGCCGCCATGTACCGCGAGATGGGAGGCAGCGACGCCGACTCGACCGCCATCCTCGAGCACGACATCCACTCCAACACCAGCCAGACCAGCCTGCCCGCAGGCCGCATCAGCAAGGACGGCGCCGAGAGCATCTTGTCACACAGCGGCGATCTGTCACCAGTGACGTCGGAGACGGGACGCAAGGGCAGTCTGTTTAGGAAGCTCGGCTGGCGGAAGTAGAGCACGGCGGCCGACACTCCTGGGAGAGACGCCAATAGAGCATCCGCTCCGAAAGACGACGACGACAAGCGGTTGGGCGTCGAGACGACGCAACGCAAATGACGACACGGCCGAAAATTTGTAATAACAGACATTACCAGCGCAAGCGTGGAGTTTTATTTATTCATGGGATTCGGGATGGGTTTACCGGTGGGATTGGGAACATGGGGAATCAGGCGTACACAACAATGGGCGGGCTATTTCAAAATGGAACTTGGGGAACATTTTCCCCTCGACTTCTTCTTTCTTTTGTCACTGTCGAAGCCCGCCCTGCAGGCAGGGAGACACATTCCCTCGCAAGGAGGGACAACCTAGGATGGGACGATGAAAGCACTATCGTTAACCAGCAGATTTTTAGTAATCACATCACCGAGTTGCAAGGTTCTTGCACCATTGGATATCATATTTTGTTCTCCGTTGCTACATGCATGTGAATGCCTGTCTATCCAAATGCCACACGCGTACCTGACTAACCTAGTCCTCTCAACATCCACGCAACCCGCGCTTAGCTGCCGCGGTACGTCGTATAGCTATACGGACTCACCAGCAGCGGGACATGGTAATGCTGGCCCTCCTGCACGGTGAACACGACCACGGCCTCCGGAAAAAAAGTCTTGTCGTCGCCGCCAAAGTACGCCGCCGTGTCGAAGCGCAGCTCCCAGCGCGAGGGGCCCTTGATCTCGCCCAGCACGTCCTCGAGGGTGTACACGGGGACCTCGCCGGCGGTGGAGGACGAGGAGTAGGGCAGCCAGGCCTTGATGCGGCCGTCGTCGTCGGTGAGGGACTCGAAGGTCTTGGGGAGGGCGGGCTGGCCCGGCGCGGGGGCGGGTGAGGAGGAGGCGGTGGTGGTTGTGGAGAGCTGCACGCGGACGCCGCGGGCGGGGGTGCCGGTTGAGGTGTCGAGGACGTGGCAGGTTATGCGGTCTTTTGTTGGGGAGGCCATATTTGGGGGTTTGGTTTTTTGGTGGTGAGTTTGGTGAGGGTGTATTTGTGAGGTGAGGTTTGAGGTGAGAGGGGATGCGGTGGACGGCTCAGCTGAGGCGTTCGTGGTTAGGCGTCAGTGAGGCTCTCTGCCTGGCCCGGCTGATGGCGGGGTAAGAGAGGCGCGGTGGTGGTGCGGTGTGAGGAAGCTGCGGCGGCCGGGGAGGGGGCTTGGCGGGGTTCCGTTTGGGTCTTTGGCTGGCGAAGTGGGGTCGGTCAGCGTCGGTGGCAGGTGTATGTTTGCCTGGAGTGCCCGATGCTGCGGTTTGAATTGATGATCAATAACCAAACAGCAGGCAGACACCTCGAGACTGGGAAAACGAGGAAATATGGCTGTATCTGCGACTGTATGGGAGTGTAGACCTTCTTATGGCTCACGGCGGTGGTTACATCAAATGGGGGCGGGCGCCGGCGGGGCACCCGATAATCGCGGTGCACAGCGTCGCAGGGCGCCGGGTCGCGATGCGGAGCAGATCCCTAGGCTGAGATTTTACCTAATTGTCCTAGGCTACAGCGTCCTAGGACTCTGCGCAGAGGCAGATCTACGACCTATGTTGTGAGGAAGGTTGGAGATCTGTCTCTCATGAATGTCCCCTTCGTTTAACGCTGACCAGTGTCGTGCAGGCAGGTGTCGAGAAAGAGGCGGCGTGCAGCGGCTCAGCCACGCTCTGTGCATTCACCGCTGAGCGACCTTCAGTCTTCTCCACGTAAGAGGTTGTCAGCTCTAGCGAGAGATGTCAGGTTTCCTATTGGATTAGGAGACACGTGGGACGGTCGGGATGCGAGTCGAAAATAGAACATTGCGTGTGCTGGAGGATCGGGTGCGGGAGAGGAGATGGGCGTGAGGATTTTGGGTGTCGTCAAGGCGAGGGGCTCGGTTGTAGGACTAGGCAGGTCAGCTTGCGGCGAGTCCTACGTCTTCTAGAACGCGACCAGAACCATTATCCCAAGAACTACCGAGCAATCTTCGCGGCTCTCTACGAATATCAGTAATCATGTTATGTTTCATGGCATTTCTTGAACTGGGATTTCAGGCTTGAGAGGTGGTCGAGGACGACCGGCACATGCCGGACCCTGAACGGGAGGCCCCGGCGTGCTGGGCCTCTGTGAACCAAACACTGGACCTGCACCGCAGCCAGCCACGGTTTGGAGAGAGGTCAGCAATGACTGCGTCATTGTGGCCCGTGCGCTGAACCGCTTAATTGGATCGCTCTAAACCTTCTTATCAAGCCAATCACAGCACGCCAGTATGACAAGAACAGCCATACCCATCAAATCTCAGGGGAGAGAAAAAACTGGACGGACGAACACCAAGAAAAGCCAAGACGCGCGGTTTGGCATGGCATTTTTCGGCCCAAAGGTCATGCCGTGAGGTACAAAAGTCTTGCAATAATCGACATGGGGAAAAAAAACAAGGTTGGTGCCGGCGTGTTCGCGGCGCGAAGCGATCAGAGGTCTGGATCATGAGAATGTACTGTCACTGACAGCTTGGGAGATGCGCCCAAGAGGCTCCAAGAGGCGCGATGCGGAACGATGATCTCACCTTTGGAAAGTGGCCTGAAGTGCCTGAAGTGCCTAGACGCAGTCCACGCCAAAACACCAAGACTCTTGGCTCCCCTGGCTGACGTACGGCGACGCGGTTCCAGCCCGTAGCAAAACACCACGGTCGCAGCACATGAAGGAGACGGGAAATCACCGCCCAGAAGGCCAAGCGCATCGCGTCTGATGAGCTGTCCACCATTCTTTGGAGCACCAGGATACAAAACCTCATGGTGTCCCTCGCCCCGTCCCTCCCATGGAGGAAGAGTCCTCCCGCTCGCCATATCGTCTCTGAACCTCTCAGCCCGCCCCTGAGAACCATCGATGGCAGAGCACCCCGTCACAGACCCCGCCGAGGGAGTCCAGTACCTCACCGAAGACGAGATCAACTCCTTCCTTGACGACCTCGACCACAACGACGACGGCTACATCGACTATGCCGAGGTCGAGGCGAAGCTCGACGCCGCCCACGACGAGCTCACGCCCTCCTCCCAGCTCAAACCACACCATGTCATCAGAAAATCCCACGACTCCGCCGACGACCGCCTCCGCCATGACTTTCTCCGGTCCATCATGGGAGTCTCCGACGAGCCGTGTGCAGACCACCAAAACGACTCCGAAGACCCCCGCAAGATCCGCATCCCCCGCGCCGTCTTCGCCGCCCGCGTCCGCGAATGGAAAGTACCTTCCCTGAGCCAGGACAAGGCCGCCGAGGACGACGAGAGACACTACGTCCGCCGCCTGCGGCCCTGGCGCCGCTTCCGCGCCTACTGGGCCGTCCACGGGCCCGAGGTCGCCTTCCTCGCCCTCGTCGCCGGCCTCACGCTCGCCTTCGGCGTCTGGCAGTGCGTCAAGTACGCCACCACGCCGGCGTACCGCGCCGCCTTCGGCTGGGGCGTCGTCCTCGCCAAGACGTGCGCCGGCATGCTGTACCCGACCTTCTTCTTCCTCATCCTCAGCATGTCGCGCTACTTCTCGACCTTCCTGCGCCGCTCCTACCGCGTCTCGCGCTTCGTGAACTGGGACCTCGGCCAGGCGTTCCACGTCAAGATATCCATCGTCGCGCTCACGCTGGCGACGCTGCACGCGATTGGTCATCTGACGGGCTCGTTCTACCACGGCAGCCGGCCGGCGAACCAGGACGGCGTCGCGGCGGTGCTGGGGCCGGATATGGTGCCCCGGCCGTACGTCGAGTACGTCCGCTCGCTGCCGGGGTTCACGGGCATCACCGCGCTGGGGCTGTTCTACGTTCTCGCGCTGTGCAGCCTGCCGCCGGTCCGCCGCTGGAACTACGAGCTCTTCCAGCTCTCGCACCTGCTGATGTACCCCATCATCGGGCTGATGATGGCGCACGGCACGGCGGGGCTGCTGCAGTGGCCCATGTTCGGCTACTTCCTCGCCTTCCCAACGCTGCTCATCCTCACGGAGCGGCTGGTGCGCGTCGGCACGGGGTTCCACCGCATCCCGGCGACGCTCAAGGTCCTGGACGGCGAGACGGTCGAGATCACGGCTACGATCCCCAGCGAGCGCATCTGGAGGTACCAGGCGGGACAGTACGTCTTCCTGCAGGTGCCCGCGATCAGCGCCTTCCAGTGGCACCCGTTCACCGTCTCCATCTGCAAGGGGAGGGAGTTCCAGCTGCACATCAAGACGGACGGCAACTGGACGAAGCGGCTGCGGGAGCTGGGCGGCGAGGCGGGGGAGGCGCGCATCGAGGTCGGGATTAATGGCCCCTTTGGCGCGCCGGCGCAGAGGTTCTACGACTTTAGACATACCATCATCGTGGGCTCGGGCATCGGCGTCACGCCCTTCTCCGGCATCCTGGCCGACTTACAAGCCCGCGACGACGACGAGCACGGGGGGCCTACGCACACCGCCGGCCAGCATCACCACCACCACCAGCAACACCGCCACGACTCCGAGACGACCGTGACCGCACCCGTCCACGACGAGAAACAAGTCCCCAACAACCTCGCGAAGCCGCCGCCACCCTCGCACTCGCACTTCTTCGCCCCGGACTACCGCCGCGTGGACTTCCACTGGACGGTGCGCGACAGGAACTACCTGCTCTGGATCGCGGACCTGCTCAACGCCGTCTCGCGCAGCCAGGCCTGGCACCGCGCGCACGAAGGCGCCGCACAGCACCTCGACATCCGCATCGCGACGCACGTCACGCAGAAGCGGCGCGACATCGTCACGCACGTGTACCGCTGGCTGCTCGAGATGCACCGCACGGAGGAGCACCCGCGGTCGCCGCTGACGGGCCTGCTGAACGCGACGCGGTTTGGGCGGCCGGACTTTGACGCGGTGCTGGACAGGCACTACGAGGAGATGCGGCAATTCCGGGCGGCGCGCAGGCGGCTGAGGAAGGGCGGCAGGGAGGGGGGCGGCGGAAATGCCTGCGAGGGTGGTGGTGGCGGGCTTGGCGACGGGTCAAACGCGGGAACGGACGTCGGAGAGAAAAATAGCAGCGTGGATGGCACTGTGGACGGGCAGAGGGCAGTCAACGACGTCGGCGTCGGTGGTGGTGTTGCAGGCGACGGTCGTCTGGCCAATGGGAGGGATGGCGGGCATATGGATAGGGATCGGGGGGATATGGATGGGGGGAGCAGCCGCGTGGGAAGAAGGGCCGTCGCAGACGAGGCAAGCGACGACTACGACGACGCCGACGAGGAGGACGAAGAGATGAAGGTCGGTGTGTTCTACTGCGGAGCGCCGGTTGTCGGGGAGATCCTGGCGGACAAGTGCCGGCAGCTCACGGTGCGGGGGCGGCACGACGGGAGCAAGATTGAGTACCACTTCATGATTGAGGTCTTTGGGTGAGTAGGAATCGGGAGATTGGCTTTTGAGGAGGATGGGCATTTCCGAGAGGGACGGGAAAGATGGATGATGATGGCTTCGATTACGACGACGATACGAACAAACTGATAGTCTATAACTCAGCGCATGGCGTCTGGCGAAATGGCAGTCCACGTTGGCAGGCGCTAATGAACCATGGCACACGCAGATGCGAACTACCAGAAGCACCGTGAAGGTATCATGAGAGCGGACGATGGGGTGATGTGGTCTAAAAACCCAAGGCAACGAACGTCGGAACCTACCTTACCTAGCAAGACGAGCAGCAGCAGGACGACAGGCAAAAGTAAAAAGACGAAGCGAGCATGACAACCACGTTCGGGACCGCCTCCCGAAAAGCAGAAATGCGCTCCCCATCATGGCCATTCCCTACACCATCATTAGGTTCGGCGTTATGCTCCGACCCGAGCGGCTGGCTGGGTGACGCGGATGAATACGCATTATGCAGTATGTTCCTTTTTAAACGTGAAATCTATCCAGAACGGAGCAGCTAGATAAGGTATGAAATTAGAATTCCACGCTATCCTGCGTCAAAAAAGAGAGAGGGAAGACGAAAGAAAATCCCAGGACCCGGCAGCCATTCTTCAGCCGTCGGAACTCTCGCAATGCGAACTGTTGGCCAGAGGAAAGTGAAAAAAAGAGGCAAGTGGGAGGGATATGGCGAGTTGCGGATGGCTTCCCTTCCCTTCCCTATTGTGAGTTTGGAGTGGGCCAAAACCGACGCGGAGAAAATGCAGACAGGGACAAGCCAAGAGAAGTTATCAGTCCAGTCAGTCAGTTTCTCCTTCTTTTCTTTTTTTGTCTACGTAAGTCCTGTTCTGGCGTACGCAACTTCTTTTCATTTTCGGTCCTGTCTCTTGTCATTCAGACTTTTTCGACGCGGGTTCTCAATGGCATTGTAAAACCCCCATGAACCCTGACGCAGTTGATTGACAAGCGTTTCTGCTTGGGCCTGCCGCGTTCGGGGCCTGCCGGAGGCTGGCCTTGCGTGTGTGCCCTGGCTGTTAATTTTTCCGAATCCATGGCAGTTTTGGAAAGAGGAATGGCATTCTTTCTGTCGTACGCAAGCGTTTAATCAACCTGTCGTTGTTACAAGTTATTTCTGTGCAAGGAGCATTCATGTAGAGTGTGTGTGTGCAACATGTGTATGTGCGGCGGCGCAAAGATCAACGACTAGCTGAAGAAACCACGGCACAACCAGCACGACGACGCTCTCTCACTGTGCCAAAATAAAATGTTCCTAAAATTCTCCGGCGGGCTGAACAAGGGTCCTGGGCCCAGCAGACAGCCAGACGGACAGAAGCATTCTGTGCAGGGCCAAGCAGCGAGGGTAGGGTAGCGCCGCCGCCCGCGACTCGCCTCAACTGACCTTCGCTACCCACTTGACACACGTCTTGTCTTGGTATCGCCTTACAACTCTGCCTGGGGTCGGTCGGGGGGGCCGCCCACAACTGCGTGTGTCGAAGCTTGTCATTTTTGAGGCGACACCATGTGCAAGGTCGTCTCGAAGAGTATCGTTAGTAATGGATGCCAAGGGGCGGCCTGACTGGTCGTTCGACCTCTCGACGTCTGCCCCCCCCCCCCCCCCCCCGGGGGGGGGGGGGGGGGGGGGGGGGGGGGGGGGGGGGGGGGGGGGGGGGGGGGGGGGGGGGGGG